>VWYH01018040.1:0-33948 GCA_013399365.1 Pampusana beccarii | reverse complement strand
GAGAAGGCACTAAATCCTTCATATCTTGGATGAAACAGGAAGCCAATTTTCTGAGTTAAATCATATCACAAAAGTTTGGGTTTTTTTCCCCAGCTGTTCCATGGTTTTGCTTCCTAAATCTACAAAACTGCAAAGCACAAAAGGAAGCTAAAAGGATAGAAAAGTTAATGGAAAATTTAGATTCCCATGGGTACATTTTTGTGCCAATGTGCAAGAGTGCATCTGTGCATTTCCCACTGAAAGACAGGCAGCTGAACACTTTGCACTTAGTTGAATGTATATCTGCTTACTAGAAAGACGAACTAATGGTCCAGAGTCTGTCTTAGGTGCCTCAAAATTCCCTAAGAGCCTTGAATGAAATGCCCCTGATTTTTAAACAACTCATGGTTGAAAAACTGAGGTGTGCTTTGCACCCTAAGCAAAAAGTTGTTCGAGCCCTTGAAACTACACCAGAAGACAGGGGTGAGTAGTGACCTGCTCTTACCATGTGCTATAAACTCTCCTTTCAAATGCATTTCTGTTTAAAGAGCAGCTGAGGGAGGAATATTGTTTTACAAAATTACCTAGTGGCAACTATTTGCATTGAGAAAACCTTTGTCAAATAAAGGAATGGGTTTTGTTACCTGTAAGATTTAAACACATATTTTTAATATCCTGTGTCTTTCCTTCTTTTTTTTTTTTTTTTCTTCCCCATGCTGCAATTGTAGTTGTTCTCTAGGCCATCTCCTAATCTGTCTGTATTTTATATAAGCAGACACTGAACCAAAAAACAAGGGAAGTGTTAAGAGTGGGAACAAAATTCTGCAGGACTAGAAGATTCCCTCTCAGATGAGCATCTTAACTCTTTCACAGCAATTGAACTCCATCTGTGGCCTCCTCCTTCTGCTGGCAAGTTCTAAACTCTGTGTGGCCAGCACATGCAGCCACAAAATGACACACAACAGGTCAGCACCAACAAAATCTTGCCTCATATGCTTGAAGATGAAAGGTGTGATTTTAAAAGTAAAGGTACATTCATGGAATGGCTATTAGATGGATCCAAATTTCTATATGCTACCTGGAAGCTCTTGCTTCCACAGAAAGACCGGAGATTCATCCAAAAGCAAATCCTCTGAGTAATAAATGAATATTATCCCTGTTGCCACCATTTGGCAACTCAAACTGAAAACATGTAGTCAGGTGTCGAGGTTTTAGTACTTCAAACTGAAAAATTTATATAATTGTGTGATGCTGGGACATACTGTTTTTATTCTGTAATATCATAAGCAACATTGAAAATAAAAACTTAGAAAATAAATCATCTCCGTCTATTAAATTCAGCACTTTATTTTGGGAAATTGTAAGTTGAAGACTGAAGTTTAAAGTAGTCATTTCTGCTAAGTCATGACAACAGAAGAACAATATTTGCCTTTAAAATTTAGACGACCTTTAAAAAAAAAATTAAAGCACATTCCTTTTGCATGTCTTTTACCAATACTGTACCATGATTCATTTATCTTGGGTCATTAATCTATGAGATCAATATGTGCTCTCATTATTTCTGTTGCCCTTTTGCAACAGCAATACACTCTGTTGTGCAGAGAATCAGAACTTGCTGGTGAAGCAGGCAGCAGACTGAGTCACTTCTGGCACATGGGCATGACAAATTGGTATTAAAGACCACAAAGCCATTTAAAAACAATCATTTAAAGAGAGCTACAAGCAATTTTGGATGCATCAGAATTCAAGTCTTTAACTTGAGTACTCAAGTTTAGGATATATTTTAGTAGTAAAGAATTTGTGGATCAGCTAGAAGTGGATCAAATAATTTGAAGTGTTCAAATAGGAGAGTATAGCAAGGCTTTTAACTGAGCATTTTGTAATGGTGTTACACAAAAGCATGGCCAGCAACTGAAAAACAGAATTTAGAAACTCAGCTAATTCCATTTATTACAGTTAATCACTCTTCTTTCCTTTACCTTTTTAGATTCAGGCATAAGCACTGGAACAGATCATTGATAAAGTGTATACACAGAATTATTTATTGATCCATTCCTGACATTACACTGAAATGAGAAATCTTTGAACTCTGTTATGTATGCAGAGAAAAAGAAACAGAACAGAATTGTAGAAAAAAAAAGGCACCAAGAAACTATTGAAATTATATTTGAAACCATGTGTAATGTTCCTATTTTTGTGTGTATCATCTTTGTTCATGCATAGTTGTGCTCATTTTAGATTGCACTTAACAGGAAAGAGCTGATATTATGAGCAGGATCAACTTCTGTTACCATCCCTATTCTGGATTGGTGCTAGTTAATGGGGAATATTGCACAAACACATAACAAAGTTCTATTAATTTGCATTTTAAGAGGTAAGAGAGGTAATGGAAAACAGGTACTCAATGAGATTTATCAGGATCAACTCAGTTTGGCTGATAGACAAACTGGGAACTGAACTCCAATTCCGTGTCTTTCTTTTGTGACTATTCTGTCTCCAGAAGTAGCCAAAATCATTCAACAAAGCAGTGTAGATCTCAGCACATTGGTATGTCAATCACATTGTATGGCACCATGGGGACAGAATTATAATGAAAGGTCTCAGTCACACTCTCTTGACCAAAATGGATTAATTGAACATCAACCGTTAGGTCACTTGATCGCTAAACAGTAGCTCACCATATGTTAGATGTGTTTCTGAGAAAATAGTAAATTATTGTAAGGATATTCCAACAGACCTTCCAGGGAACCTCCAGATTCTGAGATAAGGTGAAGCATCGAAAGGCTAATTTTCAAAATCCCAGAGGGGAATTAAGATCCTGAAAGGTAAAAACAAACAAACAAACAAACAAACAAACACAAAAAAACCCCACCCATACAACTAAACAAAGAACTCCCCCCCCAAAAAAAAAACCAAAACAACACACCACACTCCACAAAAAAAATCCTTCATCCTCATTTTAACCCTCCTAGATTAAGTGCACAGAAGACCCTAATAATATGTGCTTTTATGAGTGATTGTCTAGCATTTTTATAGAACATGGTGTGTACTCTTTTGTAAACTGCATTTAGGCTTTCCAAATATCAAAATTGGATTCAGGAACTCCATGCTTTAGATAAGTACTGATTTCCAACTTATATTACTGCCTAGATTATAGAAGGCCCATAAGCACTTGGTTTTCAACAGGTCCTCAGCGTTATCTTCTATTAACAAGTTCTGACTGCCTTGCCAGCTCTCAGGATGTACTCACTCTCAACCTCTGTGATGCTGAGAGCGCAACACATATGATAAATTCTATGAATTTGTTGCTGCTATGTATCAGGAATACCAATGTAGAAGGAAGGAGTGCAAACAGATATAAAAGTCTAAAAAGATGTGTTTAAAAATAAAAAGGATCTTCTCAGGAGTGTGAAGTTAAAAAAAAAAAAAAAGGCAAAAAAAACCAGCAACACAGCAACAAAGAAACAACCACATAAGGTAATAGCATAACGTATAAGATGTACTTTCTTAATGTCTGAAATTGGTTTACTAAATTACTATAATAGTGTTGCTTTCATATGTTAATATGTTGGATATTAGGGACATAATTGCTTCACTGTGATTTAAAGAAGTCTTTAACAGATGCACTGGCTATGACATCTGGCTAATCCTTGCTAATCCTGAAAATTAAATATCTGTTCCACGATTCCATTGGGTAAAAAAGTTAAGTAGTTATTCCAACTGTTTTTCATTTGCCTTTCACCTGGGCACTTCTCCCAGTCTGAGACCCTTGTAATTTATTCAGTCTTAGGTTTACAGGAGGTGTCATGGTTCCAGCCACCTTCTTGCATGTTGACCATCATGCAATACCATGAAGGAGGAACATGTCTTCCTTTTTAACTATTGTCTTAAACCTGGCTGTCATACTTGAGCATTTGACCCAGTACATGGATGCACCTCCTGTAATATGGAGCAATAATCATCAGCTTTACTATGCTTTAAGCACAGAGCATGCACAGCTGCTAACTTGTAGAAAGAAATATTCCCAGGAAAAACACTATTTCAGTAAGAAGAGTTTACATGCAAACAGTGCAAACAGCACACTACATTTTACATGCTCATTGAAGCAGGGATGACTAGGTGATCTTTGGAGGTCCCTTCCACCCCAAACTATTGTATGATTCTACGATTCTATGTACTCGTGTTGATATGGCCTTCATATGAACACCTTCTTTACAGGAAGAGTGCGGTATGACAGCTATTTATATTTCTATCATTATGGAGTTGAATGTTTTGGTTCACACAAGCTACCTCATCCATTACACCATGGAGATGAAAGGAACACTACAGAAATAATATTCCACTAGCCTTTGTGTATCACTTTTATTTATGGCAAATCTGTGTAGGTCTGAAACCTGAGGAAGAAAGATATTGAAGGACAGATGTTAGGGCACAGCTCATTTGTTCGGAGCAGAGCACTGGACTTCTAATGTTTTCTCTCACTCAGTTTTGCACACTAACTTATAAAAGATTTATATTTAATTCCTTAAAGGAACTTTAGCATATGGAAAATACAGAGTTGTGCTTCTACTTTGTCCTTAGTCACGAGAAACATAATTTTTTTTTGTAATTGCACACAGGGCTGCTATTCCAGAAAAAAGCTCAAATCAGGAGCATCTCAACAAGCACAATCGTAATGCAACAAACAGCATGCCATAAATGCACACACTCCTCTCTCTTCTCCTGTCGTATAATTCTGATACAAATATGCAAAATCTTAACTGATTTGAGGCTCACATATTTAGAGACCATTTCTCTAACTATAGTATTCCAAAGCAGTTGCATCCATTGAGCAAATTCCTATCTTTCCTCCAGCTGCATTACTTGATTCTCAGCTGCTCATTTTAAATTAAGCTCCAGAATAAACCTTAGCCTGATTTATCAAAATTTAAGACACAACTTTTCAGATTTGCTTCCAAATAAATTAAACTAAAACAAGAAAGCTTCTAACCATCAGAGAAAGTAAAGAGAAAACTTTTGATTTTATTTTGCTTTCTTGTCACTGGAGGAACCTAGGCAAGAAACTTCAACATTTAAGCATTCACAAGTCTTTCAAGATAATCCCATAAGCACCTGAATCGCTTTGTGTCTCCACTTCTGCTCTGGGCAAGCATTCAGCTGCCTGAGGCTGGGGTTTCAGGGGCAGCCAAGCTCTTCTAATGGCTTGTGGCTGCCAAGAAAGAGAAGCTTTGCACTTCTCTTGCTTCCTCTCAGTTGCTCCCACACTTCCCTGCTTCCCCTACTGGCTTATTTCTAAAACAGACAAACAAGGGATGTGAAACCAAATTTATCACTTCCCAGATAACATCTGCTGGGGACATAAATATTCACTCCTGCTTCCTCACTTTTAGAGGAAGGAAAATGCTAGTCTCACATTAGCTGCAAGCAAGTTCATGACTGTTTGGTGGTGTTTTCTACATGCAAAACTGTAGCAGTGACAATGAGTAGCAAGTTCAGCGTGGTTGTTTTGTCATGCATCTTAGTAGGAAGAACTCTAAATTATGTCTATCAGAATATTCAGAAATTTGTGGGCCACTTAGTGTATTTACTGTTTCAAAATAACTGATAACCCTTTCAGACAAATATAAAACATAATTTTTGTCAGGAGTATTTGCATTCCAAATATCTTCAATAATCCAAAATTGAACCAAAGCTCTTTACCTCCTGCATTTAAAAGGTGAATCCATATCTAATCTGGTATTCTTGATAATTTAACTGTCTTATCACTTTGTTCTCACATTCTTATAATTCATATGGATCCTTTTCAGTCTGCAGGACTCGTAATTTTTTTTTTTTAATAATTTAGTGATATCTCTACTTATTGACCATTTGCCTCTGTCTATGCGATGAGATGAACTAACTTATACATTTATGCATTTGATGAACATACATATGCTATTTTCTCTCTCAGATTTCCCTAATATTATATTTCTGTGAAGAAGTTAAAGCTTGTCAAATGTAAGGGATGGAGTGTAGTTACAGACGATAAATTTCCAGTATTTCAACCAAATGAAAAAGCACAATTGTAAAATATTGTGTTTTATTATTCTTTTAGAGAAGGCAGGGATCTGGGTCTACAGGTAAGTGACTTTACTTTCTTGCAGCATTTCTATTAATTGAACAATTTTTTGTTCATCCTTAAGCTATCTACAAATTTAAAGTGGACAAAAATTGTGGATTAAGAAAAATGTTAGAGGATGGACTGACAGAAACTGCAGCTTGGTTTTAGTATTTCAGAAAGCTCAGGATGTGGCAGATATAGATCCTATTTATTTTTTCTTTCAGTGGGATTTCAATCTACTATCAGATAGCGAAGTATCTTAATACTGAGTTAAGCCAGATGGTGGGTGGAGTCTTTATTCCTCCTCTTGAATCTCTTCTGCTTTGTATAAAATACTTACATAGTCACTGATTAGAGAATGAGAATTATCTGTTAGACAAATCGTAAGACATTAATTTACCCTAGTATTTTAACCCCTGTGATTGCTTCATCAGATACTCAGACAACAATGATGACAGGAAAACCAGCATCCAATCCCAGATGACAGCCAGCATCAACATTTCAAAATTTCTAGTCAATATTAGTCATGAGCAGCTTGAGAATGAAGTTCCCAGACAGGAAATGCTGAAGTAGCTAAAATCTCAACAATATCCCCATGACGATTTAGCTGTTCTAAGAACTGAGTTTCTTTTTACTTTTCCTGCACGTACATGAAATAAAAATAATTATAATAAAATACAAAGGATTGTACATATAGGAAAATATTATGTAATTCAGAATAGCTTCATTCTTTCTAGCAGAAAACAAAGTAGAATGAAACTATAACAACAACAAACTCCACAACCAAATCAAAACAAACCTCCAAACTTCCACATTTAAATTTAGATCATTAATAGCCAAAGTTCTTACTGCATTATGAACCATGGACTGAAATGATTGAAGCCATATTCACACTGATTTACCTAGGATCTCATTTACTAAAATCAATTCATCTGCTTTAAATGGTATTGGTTGAAAATAGAGCTAAATTAAATATTATCTCCTTTCAATTACACCAAGCAGCTGTGCATGTGCATATATGGTCACAAAAGGCCTACTCATATTTTTTAATTATTTCATTGATTGCATTTAGAAATTAACATTGCCAAAAAAAATCTACTTTATTCACATGGTGTAAATAAAATCAAAATTGAGGTTGGTTAACATTAATAACATGTAACTGAGCAGCAGTCTGCGAACTATGTATTCATGATAGGTAAGCCATCATATTAAACGCTTAACACCTAGACATTTCTAAACCACATTCTATTACAAATCTCAAGACAGTCATACACACACATATACACATTCTCCTACAGGCCACCCCCACACCACACCCCTCTCCCTTTCTGGAAGCAGAGATTTCTCTGTTTCTGTACCCTTCTGCTGGAGATGTGGGTGCTCTAGGCTTATGTGTACTTATGACATTCCCTACAGAACAACAAAACATGCTCATGAGAAAGCTCCCACATCAGAAGTGTTGTTGCACCAACACTGTCACTCCTTTAGCTAGATGCACACCCCCCATGTCACCTGATGGAGGGATGCTCAGTAAAGTCAAGGTACAGATTGCACTGTTGGTGCGGTGGTTTCTGACAGTGTCAAACCAGGTTTTGACTGCTTCTCTGTTGCTTTCTTCTCTCTCCCCACTATTGCAAATTTTCAAGCTTCTCTTGTACTTCTTCACAAGATGACTTGTTTTTTAAGCTGTTTAGTGTGGCTGATGGATGACTTCTTCTTTAGCTTTGTCAATTTGGGGCAAATTCCCTCTTAGACAGTTTCAGAAATTCTGTTGACACTGTTATAGTCACATCCCTGCCCTATCAACTGTTGGCATCCTGCCACATTGCCAAGGGAAGGCTGAGCAGGCACCCCCAGAAACACTTTTAAGGAGAACAAGGCATTCTCTTACCTCTTACTGGTTCTCCTAATTCTCAACCATATGCAAAGTTTGTCTTGTAGCAAAAATAATCACAAGTGATTACACTGTATAATTTGTGAATAATGTTAAGGCTTTAGTGGTCTCCCAAAGCCACTAGGCATAAATAGTCTCAGGATAACTGTTTTTTTTGAGGAAGATGGAGAATTCAAAGTAAGTGGAACATTATCTGAAACTCTTGATGAATGAAGTTGAACTTTACAGTACTATACCAATTAATGAATGCATACATTTACATAGATGTTAATAAAGTTTTTCTCATTAATCTTAACAATATAGAATAATAACATATACCATACTAACACACAAGAACTAACCTTGCTTATTGGAGATTCTTTTCTTCCAGATTTTCCTTTTTATGGATGCTAATTTCTTCATTTTTATTAAACATATTCAATTATTCTTTCAACTTGCTGGCAAAATTTGCTTCTTTTCCTCCTGTCTATTCTTTAGCAAAAGCAGGAAATGGCAGTTCACTTCTAAAATAAAGGATAAACTTGGATAGTTCAACATACAAAATAAAAACAATATGGTTCACAATTAGGATTCATTGTTATACAACCAAACACACTTCAGCTAATGGCTTATTTTAAACACATTTGCTGTTTCTCATATTGGAACCCTATTCTGCTGCTTAGAACTAGATGTAACTTCCATATTTATTACCTTTGGAAATAATTTCATAGATTTCCGAAATCATAGAGTGGCTTGGGTTGGAAAGAACCTTAAAGATCATATAGTGTCCCATGGGCAGGGACACTTCCCACTAGACCAGGTTTCCCAAAGCCCCATCCAGCCTGGCCCTGAACACTTACAGGAATGGGGAACAAACAGCTTCTCCGGGTAACCTGTCCCAGTGCCACCCCAGCCTCATAGAGAAAAATGTCTTATCTTTTATCAACATTAACCCAGACACTGGGGTAAGAAACTGGATTCATACAGCTAATGAAGATAATTGCTGCCAGAATTCTGTGAGAAGCTAAAAGAATTTGTACATGGTTTCTTGGTTCATCTACCACCATTGTGTAAACTACTCATGCTTTCTATCAATTTATTTATTCTAAAGGTAATGAAATACTGCTGCTCACTAAATACATTAGTATTTTCAGTTAAGCTACATGTATTGTAAGGAAACATTCTTCTTAAAACAACGGACTTTTTTTAAAAAGTTCTGAACAGAGGCAAGATATAAGCTATAATATCATATGAACTATCAGCAGTTACCCATGACGTGTATGACATGTACATATGATGGTATTAAATAATCAAGAAGAGTTGATAAGGGTTGGATATTTCTTCTATAAACTTAGTTATTTAATTATTTTGTGATAATTTGTAGATGATCATTGCTTAGGCAAATACTCCTCTATACTCAAAAGCACTCAGATTTGAAGATTTATTTTCTTATTTAATATTCCTCTGAGATTATTCTTGGATAATACACACAAGACCAGATACTTATCGGATACTGGGTATTTAAACCATGCGTTAAAAGTTCTTCAAATAGAAATAAAATAGGAACTAGAAAACATTCAAGGTATTAGTCATACAGTAGTAGAACGTACAAGAGGAAATAACCTGAGGAAGAAAATGAAAAATGCCATAGGCATCACTTTCTCCTTTTTTACAGTCACAGTTTAAGTGATGATTTGGGGAGAATAATGATTCTACGAATTGTGTAGGTTTGATAATGCCTAGAAGGTGCAGTGACATTGAGAAGCACAAGGAATTTACTTTATGTTGATGATTTGTTACTAGTACATTAGCAAATGATATAGAAAAAGACGTCTGAGAAACAAATACATGAGGTTGGACAGATGCCTGGCAAATCAAGAGTATAGACAGAGACCTGTGATTCACAATATGCTAGTAAGAGACAATTTCACAATAGAGTAGACAATTTCATAAGAAACAATTTCACAGGAGTACAGAGGCAGCAGATGAAGCATCTCTTGACATCCCTCTTGAAAGTAAGAAAGAGAATAAATGGCAGGAAGAAAAAAGAAAATGAAGAACATAGAAGTAATAATCAGAGTGATAAGGGAAGCCCAACATCAGTAACAGCTCATATGCCAGTAACTGGCATTTGGCTGGAAGTTCTGATCAGAAAGATGACTATAGATTGACTAATTAATAAGACACAGAAACTTTTCTCTGGTTTTCATGGTGATGCCCTGTTCAAATGGCTGACTCCAAAAGTGAGAAGCCACATTCAAATTGCCTATATGAAGGGTCCTGTTTTTGCCCAGACCATGCTGAGGCACTATCTGGAGCAGTGCTTGTTGACACTGGCCAAACCAATACTAGAAAACAAGCTGACTGATAAACAGTGCAGACAGTCTTAAGTTAGTGTCTGAGTCAGCGCCTTGTCCCTGTTTTATTTACTAGCTGAGGTGCAGACTGTTCCACAGAATTGTTGATGTAGAAGCCACTTAGGAAAGATCTAGTCTGCAACTGGAAGATAAAAACTCAGAATAAAATTCATAGCTGGAATTTAATTTCTGTGGAGAAGAAAAGCTAAAGTGAGAGCTGTAGGAAAGTGAAGATTAACATCTGTAAAAAATATACAAAAGAAAAAATGTTTACACTAGATGCAAAACTTATAAATTATACAGATGTTTTTTTAAAAGTATAAGGAGATAATAAGGACAGAATAACTATAGAAAATAAATATCTTTTGCAAATAAACTGACTAGCTTAATTAAATCATGCAAAGCAATGAAAATGCATTTTCCTACTGGAATTGGTACATTATTGTCTTGTATCTTTTTAAATTTTCTTTGATCAGTCCTGATACTGTGTAGAATTCGTACTTCCTTCATTCTTTCCAACCTCATTTATGTTTGAAATCCTTACTCTTATCACCCACATACCATACTGAAATATGCTTAAACGTGATTTGACTTAAGCTTCAAATCTAACACTCAGCACTATGTTGTTGAGTAGTTACTGTCTCATTTGCTCCAAGATACATTTATTTGAAAATTTCAAGCCTGTGGGGAAAGCAAACTTGAACTGTTTGACATTGGTCAATAGGCTACAATTGCCTGGGTATGTTGGCAGTCATACACAGAATTAGTCACGATCTCCTGTTGACCCAGTTTGAATCCTGTGTTGAGATGATACATACTGTATTATTTGGATTCACTATTTCCAATTTACGCAAGTTTTAATTCTGTTTTCACAGCTGTTGACTAGCTGCCTCCCTACTGCTTTTATCTTGAAGAATTTATCATGTTCCATTCTCTTTTGATGCTTTTATTTGGTGTTAGGTATAGGTTTACATTTCTTTGCCAATACTACATTCTAAGCCTCACACAAAATTCTCTCACAGGCCGTCTGAGAACCCAGCATGAAGGCTACTGAGACATTTTAGGACCACATCAATCCTTCTTCCAATACAACAGGTCTTTTATGCTTTTGTTGTTGTGGTGGGTTGGTTTTTTTTTTTGTTTCTGTTTTGGTTTGGTTTGGTTTTTTTCCTATATTCTTTAGCGTCCATACTATTCTTTCTTTTTTCCTCACCAGTAACATCTTCTCAGTTAGTCACAATGTAATTCAACTGATTTAACAACAGGAGCAGTGACTGATATTCCACTAGGCAGTATATGAAACAAGGGTACATTCTGTCCTTCAGCTCCCTCAATATCTGTTTAAAATCCATTATCAATTAAGCCTTGGAAGAAAAACAGAAGGATCTGGTAATTTTTTTGGTAGGTATATTCTAACAACTTCACATGTTTACTCCTTGCTGTAACCATGCAGGCAAACAATTCTTAAGTAAAAATACAGAATTAATTACAAAAAATGAGCTATTTATACATGTGGTGCAACAAGATTAATTTATATGTTTCATAAAGACTTTAAAGTGAAATCTAGTAGAAATTCATTAACATGTAAGTGGGAGAGTAAATAAATGCAACTTTCTGGGGACACTGAAGACATTACTTCTAAGGTAGTAGAAGAAGTAAAAATGACTTATTAAGGTATAGCATCTCAAGTAAATATGCGTAAAAATAAAAAACAGCACTTGGCAAAAAAAGTACTTTTTACTTTTGCGCAACAGTTTGATTGCTTTTTTTTTTTTTTTTTTTTTTTAATAGCAACAGATAGATATGATTCAGAGGAAAGTAATTACTCCTGAGATTAAGAAAGTTAGTGCTTTTTGAGAAGTAGTTCTGGACAGAAAATAAGTTCAGTACTTACACTGGAAAAAATATTGGAGAACAGCTGCTTCTGTTATCCGTAACTGGTTTGCTTAAGCTTATGTGCTCAATGATACCAAGATTCACAGGTGGGTCTAACCTAGAAGAAGAAAGAAATTAATAAAAAGGAGTCCAGAGGGAACATAAATAAATACACAGGTAAACCTAAGACATCTATAATTCTGGATATACAAAGATGACAATGATTAACAAGGATCCTGAAAAAAATGCAAAGACATCGCAGTATTCAGACATGTTTAAATTGTGTTTATCCTGATGTTTTGAATCCCCAATAACGCCAAAATAATATATCCACACAGGTTCAAGCAATATGTGCAAGAATTCCATCAGATCTGTAATTATTCTCTTCTTCACTTCTCAGCTGGTATGTGTAAACAGTATATACCAACTTTTTATGGGCTACATTGTCAAGAGCAAGATTAACTATTCCAAACTGCTTAAAAAAAAATAGAGAAGGATCAAACTTGAGAGCTTTTTTAATGAGCAGTAAAAACACCTGTTTCCCACGGATTTCTGACATATTTTCCTCTAATATTCTAGTCATGTTAAATCCTTTTTCTTCCTTAATCCATACTGATAATTCAACCACTCTATTTCCAAAGCCATACTTCAAGCCCTAATATTCTTTACATATTTTCATTTTTTCCCCATGTCTCTGTGTACACATTTGGGTAACCTGCTCCGGTGCCTATTCACCCTAACAGTAAAAAACTGTTTCCTGATGTTCGGCAGATACCCCCATGCTTTAGTTTGTGCCTATTGCTTCTTGTTCTGTCACTACACAGAAGTGAAAAGAGCCTGTCTCCATCTTCTTTGCACCCTCCCTTCACCTATTTATTTACATTAATAAGATCTTCCCAGAGCCTTCTCTTCTCTAGGCTGAACAGTTCAGGCTTTCTCACCTTTTCCTCATAGGAGAGATGCTCCAGCCCTTTAATCATCTTAGCTTACCATTAGTCTTCTTTGCAGCAATGGCATGTTGCTGCTCGTGTTAGAAAGAAAGACCCATGTAGTCATGTGCAAATCATGTTCATAGGTACTTGTATGTACATCTATGCTCACAGGTACTCGTATGTACATATATGCTCATAGGTACTCATGTAAGAAAGAAAGACGTATTGAAAGACGTATGTAACTTGTAATACCCACAAATTAGTTGTTTTTCTCAGACTGGTTTACTTTCCATTGTTCACACTGGACAGACACTCAAATCCCATCTAAAATTACCTGCAAGCAGCATTCTAAAAGATTAAATACCTGATTTATTTATCAAATTAAACTAACAGCTTTAGATAACAGTTTTAAAGACCTTGTTTAGTCCCCCTGGTGAGACTTTCAAAGTGTAGGAAGTCTACAAGTAGCTCTAATTCCTGCCTATCTTAAAGGATTTATTCAAAACCCTTAAGAAAGAGTTCACCTACAATGGTGGAATTTCTGCAAGATTTTATGATGATTCAGGACATTGAATTTTGGCTTTTCTATGGCTAGCTATTTATATATGTGAATTATAAAGCATAAGTTTTATAATTTCAGACCAATCTATCTTATTTTGGGCATTAGCTTCTGGATATTGTCGAAAGCTGGAAAGTTATTGAGATTATCATTTAGGCCTTAAGATCAAGATAAGGCTCAGAGCAATCTATATATTTTAAAATTTTGTATCTGAGACAGGTTATTATTTGTAATTTTTAGTATGTTTTTTTTTCTACTCCATTCTTTGTCAGAAGAAGTAGAACACTATTTTGCTGTTATACAAGAATATTATGATGACTAATAACAGAGAAAGGACCATTCAGATTACGAAGCACATGCAAGTGTACTTAGGTGGTACCTGTAAGTTTCTCCTCACAAAAAAATAACTAGATAACTAACTAAATAAATAAATAAATCTACATACAAAATTCTAGGTGGCAAGGGCAGTCTGCCATGGAAAACAGCAGAAGAAAATACTGAGATTCAGAAGAAGCAAATGCCTTCACAATTTATATTGTTCACAGTAAATATACGCTACCTTATTTAGGACAGATCAAAGCAGCTATGTAATACTTCCATGTATAACATGGTAGCAATAGTCCCTGAGAAACGCTCATCGGACAGGATAAAAAATTCTGATCTGCTGTCAGAATGAAGATAACTGAAATATATTATTTTTCTCTGGCTGTTCTAGGAGGAGACAGGACAAGTGAACAAAAACGGTTAGGTATTTACAAATGTAACTAGTATTTTACAAAAAAAAAACACTAAAAATTATTTTGTTAAAATTAATTAGTTCTAGCAAAAATTTTTTTTAAAAGTTCTGAAGTAGGAATAATTGAAAATATCCTTGAAATGTACCATTTACCTCTGTGGTGGAAGGAGCTGAAATGGATGCTGCAAGGGAATATTTCAAGCTTTAAAGCATTATCTCTGCAATGGAAGAATCACTGACTGATTTGGTATACAAAAGATAACCATGAGAAAGAAAAAAAATTCTTTGTCATGAGAAGAGCCTAAAATGGAGTTATCAAACTCGTTTAAGATTTGACCATTCCCAGCTCAGGCACACTCTTGAGGCCAATCACTGGTGCAGCATCCTTCCCTGTGAGGTAAGGGCTCACTTTTGAACAATTTTTAGCTCCAAATCCCCTGCTGAGACCTACAAAATCTCTGCAACAATTAATTTATAACACTTTACTGGTCCTTCTCCCTTCCTGGCATACATAACAGAATGAGTATACAATTATATACACATGGATTTCCTTGTCACAGGGCCTCTTACTTTTCGTAATATCATGGGAAAATAATAGACACATCTGCTCTGTTCCAAAGTCCTGCTAAAAGCAAGGCTTTGATGCATTTGGACATCATAGGTCATCAATAAAACCAACAGTCCCAAAACACCATGTTTGTACTTCCTCAAGAATTCTGGGCTAATTCACACAACAGTGTTTTCCAGAAATCCTTACAAGGTCTCTTGGTTAGTCACTGAGTCATGTTAGATGAGATTCTGTACTTCAACAAGATTTCTCTCTGCTTGGTGCTGCGACCTGTGTATTCAGCTTTTAGGACTTCTCAGGAAGGCCTCAGTTCAGCTGACAGTTCCAAGAAAAAGATGTTTTCTAAAAAAAAATCTACACATCAAAATCTTATTTTCTGTAGGTAGCATGTTCTTCCAGAGGAGCATTAAAGATGGAGTCTTGCATGCTAACCTTGCAGAAAATTTCCAGTGTTAAGATTACCCTTCCAAGTCTTGCCCTCGAAAAGTCTCAGCACCCTCTCAAAAGTTAGGCTGCATTCTTCAAACTGATGGCAGTTCAATGGAACATCACAGTAATGCGAAACATTATACTAGTCCATCAGTTATTTTCCTCCAGCCACAGATGGTAAATTTAAGCTAATATAATAGTTGATAAAATTTGCTAATAGGTGAAAGCCTAATGCTGAAAATAGAAGATGTTAAGAGCATTACTGAATCATGCAACTGACTTATTTGGGGACCTTAGCATATTACGTTGTAAAAGATTGTAAGAGTATTCATTCCTTCATCTCAGCTCTTTACAGGGCATTCTTAAACAATATTAAAAAAATAATTTAAAAGAAAAGTAACTTGAACTCTTTGACTGCCTCACTCTCTTTCCATTTCCTCAGAGGACTACAGGAAAAATTCTAGTTGCTTTGGCTTGCATCGTTCAGTATTTGAGAGCCCTGAGGCCAAAAATCTGTGGCCTCTGTGTTAGGTAAGCTTTTGTTAGGCCACATAAAGACATTCTTACTCTTTCCAACATTTTGTTGTGCACATACATAACCAACCCATAATAGTTCTGAATATCAGATTATGAACAATAATTGTGAGAATAATTTTAACGGTTTGAGGTTTTTCCTCTCAATGAATACTAAAATTAGTGAGACGGACACAAGTGTTTCCTGTGTTGAGTACTTACTGTCATCCAGGAAGACCTTCATGAATGGAGCTGACCTCTCAGATGACAATGATTTAGATTCTATCAATTAGCCTTGCCCCCACTGAAGGGTGCAGCATGACCTAACTCACTGTTGTTCATTAACTTATTGTTAAAGAGTAAAGTTACTTCTCTGATATGTTTACAGGCCTTTTTTCAAAGCTGTGAAGCCTCTAAACCCCTGTTCCCCAAACCTAGTGTCCAGCTTGCCAACATAAAAAGTTGCTATCACCTCACCAGCTCAGAATTTCTGTTTATCGTCCTTTTACACTATGGCAAGGTTAGGAAATCCCATTATTTCCTCTTGAAAATCTTTCTTATCTCTTGTTGTAAATGGTACATTGTGCTATGCAAAAGGCAGATCTCTAGAGGAAAGAGAAAACTTTTCTATTTGGACTTGTAATGAAGAGCAGGAGAAAACATTCTCAAAAAGAAACGTAATCATGAGACTAATCAGTACCATCTGTAATGAACACCTGAGACCCTTAAATCCTATAGAATGAAAATGGCTTTTTGCCTCCTTCTCTAACACTGTGAAAATGGGGCTTTTAGAGGGGGTACTGTCTAACTTTAATTTGGTTACACCTACAGCATATTAATTCCCTGGACAGTAACTCAAAGTTACGTCATGTTATCCTTTAGTTCCTTTATAGATATACTAACAGCTGTATTCTTTTTTTGTGTATAAATACCACAGTTCATTATGAAGCCAGTGCATTTTTCTACTGTTTGGTGTTTAGATACTTATTTTCATTGCAAGAAAATATGCACTTTTTTTTTTCTGTAGGCACTGTATTATTCTTACTCCATTCACTGTGATAGTATCCAGGGTTTTCTTCCTTGTTTTCATCTGTTTGATCTAGTTCTGTCACTGACCTTAGAAAACAATATGAAAAAGTGGAACTTGCTACTGGTAAAAATAGAGTGAAAAAAAGATATTTTTTTTGTTCCCTCTCACTGATTCACCTGGAATGGAGTTACTTCAAATTCATGAAGAAGCATGAGTAATAGAATTTAATCTTAGCCTTTTTTCCCCCTGATCTTTGTTGTTAGCCTCACTACTTTTTCAGTATTAGATTAAAGAAATAAGTAAACTGAATAGCTAAAAAAAAAGCTCCTAAACCTCTTAGCCACACTGTAATTACTGACAGCAGGCAAACCAAGAAAATTGCTATCTTTTCTTCTCCCATGTATTGTAGTGTAGCAGGCTTCCATTTTAACCTCTGAATTAAAAAATAAGCATAATAGAAATTGTGTGTGACCTGAGAACAGGACTCTGACTCAAGAATTTATGGCAATAATCACAGATCAGATGTCCTCTAGGTGTTGCCCTCTCTGGTAAAAAGATACTAAACTAGTTTACTTATCACTTACTCATTGTGATGGTTGCAAGCAAGGCATCTCAAAAGTTATGCAGTCTTTTGCAGACGAGGGAGAGAAGCTTGACAAGAGAAGAGCAAATAATATCTTAGTTTGCAGTCTTGCTGCTTGTTTTCCATTTTTCTGTTTGAGTTGTGCCTAGCTTTTAACTTTTGCAAGTGGGTTTTTGTTAAAGGAAGATCAATGAGGGAAGGGAGGTCACTCAGATAGGAGAGAAGAGAATAAGAAAGGAAGAAAAGAGTGGAGAATGGCATCAGTGGGAGTGAGACTGAAGCAATGGCTCCAGACAGAATGGTCTGAGCTTGAACAAATAGCTAGGTGATACTAAGAGTGTTCAGTCTGAAAATTATGCATACCCTGGACAGCGTCAATGCACAAAGGTCCCTGGGTCAGCAGTGAGCTCAAGGCACCTGAATGACATTTCCAATGTTAAGATCTTTCTATTTTAGAGACTCTGTGGTCAGCATGGAAGGTTAGGGAAAACAGAAAAGGGGGAGAAGGAAAAGCAAAGCAAAAGGATGTCTATGATCCAAGCCCAGGACTTGGAGGGAAGGATTTACGATAAAGATCTTAGTTCTGATGTCCTAGTTCTAGGACCATCCTTAGAGTTGACTACTCTGCTAAAAAGAAAATGCAGGTAGCAGGCTTTCAGAGCAGGACTGAAGAGCAAGCCTTGACTCTAGTATCTTTAGCTTAACTAAGGTGGACCCTGCTGAACATGTTAATTTTTGTCTGGCCATTGTGGATCTTATTTTGCAATACCTTGGGCATAACACTTGCTATCTTCTAGGAACTTTGTGGAATACTTTTTCACTCTTCGGATGTCTTTGGGAAGAAACCTTCTGTTATTTCTTTTGACACATCTCCATCAAAGGCCTCGCTCAGACAGACAGGCCCACACAGAAACACAAACACAGTCTTTACATTGTTACAAATGTGTCATGTGTTACAAATGTGTCACATGTAGGGCTAGAAGGAGCATCTAGGCAGGACAGGAAAACAGCTCCATAGCCAGTTTTCAAGGAGGATAAAAGTTGGGTTTGTTCTAACGTATTTGCACTTCTGCTGTTATAAAACAGAAGGGAAAAGAATGAAAAACATTTTACTGGTCTCATTTGCTTGTACATGTCTCTAGCAGATAGGTGTACTTTATACACTGAGCTGATTTAATGAACAAAGATGTAATTTTTTTCCCTAAACATCAGTCAAGTACAGACATTTGTCAAGCATGAAAGAGATGTCTTTACTTCTCTCATTTAAAAAAAAATATAATTAAAAAGACTAGGAATTTCAAAGTTGTCTTTCTTTGTACATCCCACTGAAACCTGAATTTCAAGCCAACTGTAGAGCAACCTGATCCAATGATTTAAGGATTAAGTATTTTGATGAATCTTACTGTATGTTTTCTTGCTTCTACCCAGCATTTAAGTTTTACCTACTTTTCTTCTTCAACTTTCAGAACTTATAAACTGATCTTTAAAACATGTAGCCTAATTGCTAGAGCCTTCCATCACTTACTAGCAACTCATAGGCAAAGAGAATGTGATAATGACCAAAAGTCATACATATTTGAAATTAACACAGACTTTTCAAAACTGAATAGAATGCAAATTTCAGACCCTTTTATCATTTAGAACATTTTTTTAAAAATGGGATTTGGTTAATCCAAATCAGACAGTATGAGTGTAGCCACTGATTCTGAACTCACAAGGTTTATGAAACTCAAATAAACGTGATCTGTTTTCATTTGCTTTTAAACTCTTTTTTTTTCTATTGTGGTACCTAGTAAATTCTATATAGATATACGCCAATAAATAATATAGTACAGCTATGTCTACAGCAGAGAGTTTCTGAAAAGTGTGTGTATGTGAAAAGAAAAAAATAAGGTGTTTATAAACTCAGTTGTGTTAGAATAGAAGAAATAGTCTTTAAGATAGTGTACCTTTTGTTTTCATGGTGTTACTTTCAATGTGTCAGCAGTTTTATTACCTCTATAAGAAAATGAAACCTGAAAATGAAAATATTTTTTAAGCTAAGATCAGAATAAATTCTTCTTTCAAGTAATGATTTCTATCTTAAAGCTGTGATAACTATCTTGCTGCTCTATCAGGTTTGTCACCTTTTCATACAAGGGTTAGCTTGAATAATGTTTTCACTTTCAAATCATTCCTGGTTTATATTTCTTTGAGCACATCAGGTAAATTTGATTGTTCGCTTACACTTAGCCTTTAATAGCAACAGCATCACTTTGGTGATTGTAAACAGATTTTGCTGAAGAATCAAATTCTTCAGACGTATTAGACCTATTAGTTTTTTCCCTGCAACAGATATCCATGCTAGGTACCCTTCCGTTACTTCTATATATTTTTCATTTATTGATTCTAAGTAATGCAAAACTCAGTATAAAGAAGAAAATTATTAGTCTGGGATAGTTTTACTTAAAAATGAATCAATGTGGTTTGTAACTACGTTTTTAACCATTTAATTTTGGATAGATCAAGCAAATTTTCTTAGTAAATGATTTAGTTTCATTTTTATTGTATTACAATTCATCTGACTTATGACCCCTTTCAGACTTTGATCTCTTTAAGGCTTCAAAGAGATTTACATTTAAAGGCTACCAAAATGTTTACCAATTCAAAATTATATTCTAGAAATCTAAAAAAAAATTTAAAATCATTGTTTATTCATATAAGCTTATGGATAAAAGATATCTAATGAGAGAATAGTAAACTAGTGGGGAAAAATAGTTTAAAACTTAAAGTGCAGAAACAGTTTAAAGGGCACAAAAACCAGGCATGTGTTTCACAATTCCACAATATACCCAAGTTCTTTCTAAATAAGCTCTAAATGAGGTACCAGGAGCAGTTACAGACCAGCATAAATCTATTCAGCTGACAGTAACTAGCATTGTGCATTGCAGATATAGCCAAAAATGAGAAAGAAAATATTTATAAGAATGTCTATGAAATTTCTCATTGTCAATGCTGAGTTCATAATTTCTCAAAAAATATCATATTTTCTTTCCTTTAAAATGTGATTTACTTATCTGATTTAAGCTAATCTGTTCAGTGCAATGCAAGTGTTATTTTGCTTCTTAATTTCTCTGAGAAAGGGAAACAATGTAACAGTGAAAATATGGTAAAGAATATGACATATTCACAAATTTTTATGATGATATTTGCTTATATTTCTCTTTCATTCTCTCTGTTCACACCCCTCCACCCCAAATAGAAAAATTTAATCCAATAGGTGTTTGAAAATACAGTGGAAAAACAGGTTAGAAAGGAAGCTGGGGATTCAATTTATACTACATACAGGTTCCTCTATTAAGATAATTACATTTTAAGAAGGCACATTTAGCCTTTTGCCTAATTAATATATTTTTAGAAAAAATACAGTAACTATAATGTAAAATAATTTAATATTAGAAGTAACAAAAAGCTTGATTATATTATGGAACAACATAGGACTCATTACAGATATAACGTCAAATGTGTATCTTCACTCGCTTTATATATCTATATATATATATATAAAATCAGCATTTACTGTTTGGTTAGAATTTAATGTTCTTTATAACTAATTCTTTAACATATAATGTATTTTTTTAATCTTGGGTCTGCTACCAATTTTATTTGCATCTCCTCCAGCGTTCTTCCAAACAGTAGTGCTGTTTGATGCCCAGCCTATGTATATCGTTCTTTTCAAAAAGTACAGAGAAGTCTTCACAGGACACAAATCTCTGCAGGCAATATTTTTACATTACACTGTGTGTACAACATTCCAAGTGTCCCTGCCAAAATTATTCCTTCTTTCTCTCTTTCCAAACCATCTCAGCCTTTCTTCGCTCTTAATTTCATTCCTCCTTGAAACGGGATTTTTTCTTTTTCTCCTTTGTAACTGTATTGTCAGGTAAATGGTGATCAGCAATATTTTATGTTTATCAGCTGTTAAAGAAAACTTTGTTTAAACACAGTGCTTCTGAAAGAAAGACACGTATTTAAACAGAAGTGGAACTTTTCCTCTTTCACTTTGCCATCCATAAACCCTGTCTGATAGTGTACCATGCTCTGTAAAATATGTATGTGAAAATAGTTTTAGAATCTTTTTTTCATCACCTTGTTTGACTCATGCAGTGCTTGAATCCAAAGATACCAAGCCATGCAACTAAAATGGGTATTTTCATAATTAACGTTCTTCCAGAGGCATTATTATCCCTGGGCTGGCTGGGATAAGTTAAATGATTTAGACCAGAAGCATATCTGTATGATCTCTGAATTGTTATGAAGCTGCAGAAGATTCTGGTTTATTCTTGAGAAGCCAGGACACCTAGGACATCACATGTATACACAAAGATGTGCATAAGAATGTCAAACAAGATGGGGCCTCCACTTTGTGTGTGTCTGGACTTGCTTATAGTATCTGCAATGTAGAAACTTCAGTCTATATATGCTGACAGTACCCTAGAACGTATCTGTAACAGTTTTATCTACACATGCTCTCCTCCTAAGGCCTGTGGCTTGGCACTACTCAGTTAAAGCACAGGTACAGGTAGCAAACACATTTCCCACGTACTGCAATTCAAATATGTTTCTCCACTTGATGTAAACAAATAAAAATGGAACTCAATAAATCATATTTTTAATAGAGTCAATGAGAAGACAGCTACCACTTGTGTAAGGATAGGCTAAGGAACGAAGAGGAAAAAAATCCATGCAAGCTGAGTCCAAGCTGGCACAAAATCACACCTCTACCATAACTCCTTAACTGCCAACATACATACTGAGACCCTGCTTGACAACTTGACCTTGCTTGAGTCATTATCAGTGTGGCGAGAGTTAGAAATATTGGAGCACAGGCAGAATGAGATCTGTTCATCAGATCAGAAAGCACAACTGTGGCTACAGTGTGTTTCTCTTTCAGATTAATCACTCTTGCAACACCAAATCTATAGAGACCACCTGCACATGAGCAGCTGATTCTTGGGTCCTCCTTCCGAACTGGTTCCTAAGGCCTACAAGACTGTGTCTTGAAAGAGAACTGGAAAGATTAACATGCCTAGGCTAACATTGGTCTGCCTGATTCCTTCCATGTCTTATATTGTGAATACCCACCAAGATTACTTAATAATTCTATTTAGATCCCCAGATCATTCCAAGAGGCAAAATTAATATCACATTGCTCTTATGAGCAGGATTTGACACATTTCTACACTATCACAATCATGTAGATACAGCACTAACATCAGTAGACAAATTGATTGTTTCAGAACAAATTAAAAAAATCAAATAAAAAAATCAAACTAAAAAAATCAAATTATCTTTGGAAAACACAAAAAAATGTACTATTTAAAATGTATTTTGAGGGTGTATATCGATTTGAGGGCATCTGCAACATCTCTAGGGAGTCACTAAAAGCTCAGATTGTGAAACGGAAAAGCCAGTGTGCTGGGGAAGTCACATATATAAAATCAATAGGAAACCCTAAGAGTGTCTGGAGAGTTAGTCATATAAGGAGACTCTTCTGCTCATTTCATACCTAGAGGCTGGAACCCTCTCCTGGGATAGATCCTTTCAAAATCCAAAGCCTTTTCTTTTAAAATAAAGCTATAATATGTCATCTACCAACAAAAATTCATGTCACTTTCCCCCTGAAGAGTGCTGTAACAAATTGTAGGCTATTTTTTTCAGAAACCTTTATCTGCCAGATGAAGATTCACAACTATACACAGGAGAATTCAAGACCCATTAGAAACACCCAGCACATGACTCCATAACCTTGTGGGGTTGGCCCTCATCAGGGAAATAGTCAATTATGGGTTTCTTATCAAGTCTGCTCATCTTTTGTCGCCAGAAGACTGGTTACTAAAAAGTATAAAAGAGTGTCTTGAAGCAAAGACAGAATTTATGAACACTATAAATGTTGAATTACAGCATAATGTATTTTCTAGTGCTTCTCTTCTCACTCCCCACCAATTTCTTGTTTCACCTCTTTCTGTACGCTCCTCTGAATCACTTCCTGTAGAGGAGCAGAAGAAAAGTAGGTTATGAGTGCTTCCCATTGCTAACCTCAGCCCATGGTATACACTAGAAGCAAAAACACCTTCAGGAATGTACAAATTTTAACTCCTCAACCTGAGGAGAGCATTGAACCTGAGTGTATGAATACTATAAATGTTGAACATGTTTTTAGTTCACTGAGAGCCCCACTGTCAGTGTCAGTCAGTTGTTCTGAGGAAAAGCACATTAAATGTCCTCTGGAGACCTCTGGTACTTGGCTGCTCTTAAGCATGTGATAGCTACTGAGCTGTGTAGATTGCAGCACTTCTGGTGCACTTGAGTGAGAAAGCCATACTAGACACTGTGGAAGTTTCCGTCAAGAGAGGAGATACTGGTGAGGTTTTAACACCTGCAGGATTAGACTTTTTGTTGTCATTTATTATTTCAGTCTGTAAAATCTGCCTATATCCTTCATTTGATATACGTCTTCCTATCCTCAGGATACACAGATCTAACAATTTACAATTCACTGCAGCAGGGTAAAGAAAAAAGCAACACAACCAACCAAACAAAAAACAGAAAAAGCTTGTGAGGTAGAAGTGAAAATAAAATAAAAATATGATCTGTTTTTTCAAGGCAAAGCAATATATTATTTTTATTCCCTAGCTTAGTAGCAAGTTATTTTGTTTGCCTAAATTGTTCAATTATTTTTTAGAACAAGCCAGAATTTAGCCTGTTTCTTCTGCCTAAGACAAGCAGTCAATTTTAATTAACTCAATGTGAAGGAGTCTTTGGCATTTATGGAAACTGGGCACACAGCCAATCCACAAAGCACCTCTGATCAGTTTGCCTGGAAAGAAGTAAAGAAAAGGAAAATGTTTGCTTAGAGAGCTTAAAGCTATAGTCTGAAATCTCAACAGCTGGAAATAAAATTAATTACACAGTCATTCCTTCTTTATCTACCAGTGTAGCACCATTAACATCCCCGAAACTACTCATATGAGTAAGTACAAGGGAGCCTCTGCTCTAGAGATACTGTTTACTATATCGAAATGTTGATATACCAGTTCAGCGTTCACCTTTCTGTTGAAGTTCAGTATACCTAGAGTATTTAGTGTAATAATAATAGTAACAATAATAATACCTATATTGTTTAAATTCATACATGTCTCTGTGTGTGTGTGTGTGTGTGTATGTGTGTGTGTGTGTGTTCATGTATACATCATTTTAAAAGCTTTGGTAGAATGATTTTTGAGGTCAAAGTAGAAAAAATTGTCAAAGATTTCTTTTGTACATTTTGGACTAACTCCATGAGACATCTCTAAGGCAGTAGGAGATGTGCATTAAATTTTCAAAAAGTCAGCGTCTCTTATTCTTTTTCTTGAATCTGAAGTAGACAATCCTTAGTATGTGTGGTCTTTCTTCACCTCTATTATAAAGCAGCATGTATATAAATGATAAACCAGCATGTGTGTGAATACAGGTAATTTATTTTACAATTGACAAAATCTAGAACTAACAAGGTAACCTTTTAAGATTTGCAGTGAGAGTTTCTCAAGAAAAAAAGGTGTATTTTATCTAACTATTCAAATAGTCACATTTACCACTTCCTAGTCTAAGAAAATGAAAGTTTGTTTTTCTCCTCAAAAAACAAATCAGCTGACAACGTGCTGTGTATAGAATATTTCTTGCACTATTCAAATGCTTTTTAGACAACAAAATGTTTACAGTATTGACATTTAAAGCAGAGATTAAAATTGTCCGTTAATACTGTTTAACTGCAAAGTCTTACTAGAAATTAGTAGAGTATTAAAGGGCATTTTAAGAAGAAAAAAACTCACCACTATTAAAACAGATCTGAATGAACTAAACTTCAGCCATTGTTTTTAGGATTGTCAAACACTGCTCCATAGATGTTTAAACATTTATCTTGATTTTGCAAAATTGCTTTTGATAAAGAAGATTTTCATCAAGATACAAACAGAAAATGTGTGAAATGGAAAAACATTACCTTGTACACAAACACAGCAAATGCAGCCTATAGCATTAGTGGCCTGAGTCTGGAAAGCAGTTCCATGGAAAAAGATCTGGGGGTTTGGGTTGTTGGCATGATGGCATGATTATCTGAGTCTAATTTTCTTGAGTTTGTTAACCAGTTTTACAAAATTTAGAAGCTCTGGGTAATATTAGAATAGAATCTATGATATAGTCAGAGGTGAGGTAGTATAGAACACAACACTCTATTATGCTCTGTAAGGTTTTTAGAGTGGTTTCCACAGAATTCTTATTAATTTTTTATAGATGCCTTTTTGTTGTTTTAAAATCCATTACATTCTATGTAACTATTCAAAACCATTCTTATTTCTCTTCTTATCCTCAGCCCTGTCCTCTGACAGCTTTGTTGAACTTAAACTTCACAGAGCTCTCCTCAAATTAAAAGGAGTCTCCTTGAAAGAGAAAAAAAAAATCCAGGGGCATATTTCCCAGGAAATGTGACAGTGTGGCCACAAAATGGAGACATCTAGGAAGAAGGAGATTGTGGTAATAAGGATGGGATATTAATTTTAATAACTCATTTGAGAAATATTGTACTTGATGTCTACAAGAGCTGGTAAGCAGAAATTCATAACTTGTAAATTATTGAATTTCACACTTACATGGCTCAGTGGGCAATCATACACATATTCTTGTACAACTCCTAAAGGTCATCATGGACAATGATTCCTTATGTGTTTTATGATGTTGATAAACAAAGTTCTTAGTGAGATAGAAGCAGGAAAAGAAGCTCTGCAGTTTTCACCTCAAGTGTCAGAGAGAAAATGAGTACTGTATCTTACTTGTGAGTAGCCACGGAAACAGTACTCCTTATTCTATTGCCTGATCTATACTCAGCCATTTGATGCAGCCTTGAATAAGTTACTGAAACCTGAAACCCTTTTCACAACAGAGATGATGAAACAGCTGCTTTATTTCTTTGCACCAGTGAAGTTTTAGCTTCATTATAAAACAAACAAATTGAAAAAATAATGGTCTTTCGTCATCTATTTCTTTTCACAAGGACAAACTCTCTTGAAAATGTGGAAAACAGTCTACTGTACTTGTTTTACTAAGCAAGATAATTTTCCTTGATTTCAAATACAAGCACTGGGGAAATGATATTTTAGAGCAGAATTATTTCACATGATCCAAATTATTTTGAGATATATCCCATTTTAATTGTACACAGATCCTCAGGACACCACCAACCAATCCAAAGTAACCAAAGTGCGTGATGTGCTGCCTGCACACCAACCATCTGCAAAGACCAAACATACAAATCTAATTGGGCCTAACAGAGTACATATATATATATATATATCTCCAAGTCTGCTTTTGGACAACAGTAACATGTTTTAATGCAAAAGCAAGCAGATCATTACAGTATTGAATACAGCAACATTAAATATCAAGCTTACACCTGATTATAATAAAGATGATAAGGATCATTTGCTTGCAATAGACTATGATCAATCAGTAGTAATTGTTCTGAAGTATCTGAGTTTTCCTTCCACTATGTTCTATAGCCAGTGTGAAAAATGTTCAGGCAGATTAATCTAGGTCTCATATTAAGATGTTTACCCCCTTTAGATATTTGAGATACTATTTGAAAATAGCATTTTCTGCACCTTCTTTCAATGCTAAAACCATAGATTCTAATAATTTAAATTATTTTGTTCATAAATCTCTAGATTTCCCAAAACTATTTCATAACTGTATTTATTAGGAAATCTTTTAGAATTTATACACTTATTATAACATCTTTTCCCAATTGCTCCCATCTCCTACTCCCAGGGTTTCAAAGGCATATAAAAACAGTAGTAAGCATGTTACTTCACTTCCTATCCTGCTTTAAGCCTTGATATATTTCACATAATGTTTTCGTTTGTGTATAAAAAATTAAACTAGCAAGCTTCCTGATGCTTTACATATCATTACCTTTCCATAAAGGTTAAAAAAATGTGCACTTTTTCAACTGTTCAATAAGAAACTAGTCTATTAATATTCCATCAGTTAAATAAGCAAGTTCAACAGTAAGTACTATCTAAAAAAAAAAAAAAAAGAAAGAAAAATGAAGGTAATTGCTTAAGCACTAACATCAGCACCTAATTTTTTTACAATATGAATTATAATGAGCATTCTCATCTTACTTTTAAAGAAAAGTTAGCAAAAAGAACAGTTCCTCTTGCTAGACATCCTCTGCCCAACAGTGTATTCACTTGACAGCTTTGTACTCCGAGTACTGAAAAATGTTTCCAACTACAGGGTTAGTGCTGAGTTCTTTCATTGCTTGTATAAACAGAGTTCACCAAAAATTTCAACCTCCTTAATCCTTCAGCAGTAAGGGACTCCGATGCCCCTTCACAGTGTTATATTCTTTCACTCAACTCCTCCCCACACCACTTTGACCCCAGATTAGTATGTTTTACTGGCAGCTAAGAAGCCTAGTCTCAAAGGAGACCCAAAAGAAACTGAGCTGTGTAGCAATCCTTGTTGATGGTCATATGAGACACTACCACGCAAGTGGTGTATTTTCTCCACACAACGAAGATACAAGCACAGTGTTTGTATAGTTAACACCACATCTTCCCATCTCAGTGAAGACTTCAGAGGCTGTTCAAATATTTAAAGTCTTCAAGATATAGTTAATGTCAGCTGAGTAATCTCCAATTTGTATTTTATTAGTTTTATCAAAATTATGTGCAAACATCCATAACTCAGTCCCCCACTCCCTAAGGCTCCCTTTTCATAAATATCTCTATTTATATCTCTATTTATATCTCTATTTATATCTCTACTTATCTACTTATCTACTAATTATCACTATTTATATCACTACTCCCTCTGCCAATGAATATGCCTTATAACTGGAATAAAATGTACACTGGCTCATCTTAATTAAAGCACAACTAAGAAATATTCCCAGAACTCCCCACTCAAAACATTCAATTAACTTGTTACATGCTTAAATTATTGTTTCTCCTGATAAATCCTTGACTTCTGTTAAAATCTCATCTATAGTCATTAGTCATGTAGCTCCTATTCTAGTTCTCATTCAAATCTGCTGGTGAATTTTCAACAGCCATTTATTTCAATACCCCTTTTTTTTCCCCACTTCCAACACATTATTTCCACTAAGCTATTTTTTATCCGTACTTTCTAAAGCTTCTTAAAATACTTTCTAAAAATTTCCCTGTAATTCTACTTATCTTAAATTTTATAGGGCTTTCTTGAAGAACAGATCTTTCCCAGGATTAAACGAGATAATGGCATTAATTAAAATAACTGATGGATATTTTCTTACTAGGATCACAAATGCTTTCATAAGATGCTTTTCCTACAGGAAAATTCCTATTCACTACAAAAATGAAACAAGATGATAGAGCTCTTAGGGTCAAAACTTGCAAATTTATGAGCTTAAACTATTAAACAGGAAATAATTTCAGTAAATAACAAAGAAAAACTGTAACCTCTCATACTCTGAGTGTATACTCCTTTATCACTGTACATTTTATTTTTACTAAGACTTTTCCATTCTTACTTTCTTCTCATTTTTACATATCAATTCAAATCTTGTCTTAAAGCACAGAAATCAATGATAAGCTTCTTATAAATAATGAGTGCTTGAACTAGCACATAGCAATCTAAAAAACAGAATAAATTTTTTTTGAGTGTGACCCGGGTTTTTTTGTGCATGTGGAGGTATCTCTTTTATCAAATAATACACCTTTAAATGAGTCATAATTCTTTTTATTATAAATGTTTTCAGTTACAGTTTCTATCAAGCCATCTAAATTCTCTAATATATTTCATGTTTGTCATAATATCTTCAAAGCTCAAAAAGGAAGTTTCTTTCAGTATAACAGTAAGTTTCATTATTCATAACATTCTATCATGTTTTCATGCTGAAGAAGGAGAAGAGTTTTTTCAAGAAGTAAACAACTTACTTGGCTGTAACAAGTAACAGAGTAATCTGGCAGCCGAGTCATCCTGTTCTTTGCATTTATCATCAAAAAGGAATGAAATGCTAGGTCTGGAGAGGAACTTGCTCTGAAACCTAAAACAGGACTAGGACAGAATTAAATAACCAACAAAGCAAAGCACACAAGGTGTCTAATTAATTGTTTCAAATTGAACTCCAAATCCATGACATCTGCACTAAGACTTCTCTGTGTTCTTCTTTTCCATTTGGAAATCCCATCTAGAAATTGTGAGAGCTTTTAACACTTATCTGGGCTTTCTGGATGTTAGCGTACTGGAACAAGAATAAAAGCAGCAGCTGATTACCAATACAGCAAATGCATAACTCCTGTGATGTATCTGGGAAATCCTGAATCTCTACAGCATTTCTTCAACAAATGTCTGTACAAATGTTGGTGTCATGGTTTAACCCTAGACAGCAACTAAGACTGTGCAGCCACTTGCTCACTCCAAGCCTCAAGGCTGGTGGAGACAGCTGAGAGGGGGCAAAGGAAAAAAAAAAAAGAACCTCATGGGTTGGATAAGAACAACTTAATAGGGCAGCAAAAGAAGATAAAATAGTATCATTAATAATAATAATAATAATAGAATACACAAAACAAGTGATACATAATGTAATTGCTCACTGTCCACAACACCAATAGCTCCTTGGTTCCTGAGTAGCAATATTTGCTGCCCAGACAACTCCAGTTTATGTACTGAGCATGACATCTGTATGGGAATGTTGCGCAAGATTGGCGAGGAGTTTAGTTTAANAGGTGCTACTTCGGAGATCCCCCAGTAGAGAGGTAACTAAAATAAACTTGCCTTTAACGACTGCATTCGTGGCCTCTGGCTCTTCTTGCGACGTGCCTGTGCTTGTACACACAACATCATATGGTAAGAAATACCCTCTGACCAGCTTGGGTCAGCTGTCCTGGCTTTGCTCCTTCCCAGCTTCTTGTGCACCTCCATCCTTCTGATGGAAATGTCCCTGACATTGCCTCGCAGCAATCAAAATATCAGCATATTATCAACAATCTTATACTAAATCACAGCTACTAGGAAGAAAATTAAGTATATTCCAGCTGAAACTAAGACAGTTGGAAAGGCAGAGCACTTGATGCACTATGACTGGACAGGTCCCTTTGCACAGAAAACATACCAATTTGCTGCCATAAGCAGAAGTATACCTGCAGAAATACATGCATATATGTATATATACTGTATAAAATAAAAGTGAAGGTAGTTAAAAACAGTTTTTTAAATTAACAGAACTCCACCTGTACTGTTTAGACAGTATGCTATCTGATAACTCTGACATGCTGTAGGTGTATGTGACTGTACAACACAGGCATACATATTCCTGACCAAGAAAAGTAAAAAGTTATTACATTCCAAGAAGTTGCCTTTGCATATAACTTAGGCAAAAGCCACAGAACATAAATATCAGGCTAACCTTTCACACAAGTATGGAGCTTCCTGCAGATTCCTTCTTCCTGATTCTCTGGACTTCTTTGTCATGAAGAGTTCTGCAGCCAGAGATTAATTTCCTGCTTTTGATTTAATGAGAAAAAGGAGCCAATCTGATTCTGTACACATACGTGCATCTAAAATGGAACAGATGAGTATGACTCAGTAGAAATTACCATCTGAAATTAGAAACAAAATCTAAAAAAAATCTAAATTTTCCTTCTAGAAATCAGTAGTAAATCAGTGTGTTAAATTAGGTTTTTATGTAAAAAATCCCTATTTTATTGCAGAAGCAAAAAAAAAGTGATTTTCAAAAGCTCTGACTTTCCAGTAATACAAATGAAGCCATGAAGATGCCATATACAGCTTCTGTAGAAAATAAGAATCCTAAAAGATTAATTTTAAATTAATAGCTTTAGGAACCAACATTTGGTCATTTTAGTCAGTGTCAAATTTTCAACCCCCAATCTCTTTATGTCTACCTGTTTGGAATTCTCATGATTGCTTTTCATTCAAGAGTGGACTGTTCAGTCTACTTTCTTACAGCTGGCATGTTCTGTACATTGCCAGATATCTTGGAAAATCAGAAAGTGTGTTTACTTGGATGCTCAAAAGCAGCTTTCAAATCAAACAGCAGCTGATAATGCAGCTCAGAGAGAAGAGCTAAGTTCTTCAGTATACACAAATTCATACCAGATAAGCACATGTTCCATTTATGTATCTGGTATTCATAGATACATTTGTGATCCCATTTTTGTTGTGAAACAAATAACGTAATTTAATAACCTATCTGTAATCACATAAACTCCTCTTTCAATTTAATAGTAAGCAGATATTTGTAGCAGGTTACTCATTAAAAATACAAGTAGTTTCCATGATCCTGTTGAGCTACAAACTTTGGTGCAATCACTCATTACGGAGCAGTAAGCACAGAAAAAATGCTCTACTTAACCTTTCCACCAACTCATCCTCAATTACTTTCATCCAACTTCATAAATTCAAATAGTCTTGCATCTATTCTAAAAACCCTGAGACCTTCAATTTGCAGAAACAAAGGTGAGATAATTTTTAATTGAATGCATTTGGCAAATTTTAGCCAAGAAGAAATGAATGTCATTCATGCAATAGTGTTAGGTCATGAGAGGAATACATTAGGCATCTAAACCAAATTTATATACAGGAAAGGAGTTTCTCTGGCATCCTTACCAGCTCTTAGCTCAATAATTCAAGAAAGTAGGAAAGCAGGATTCCATCAAATGGGAGAGCAATTTTGTTCATGGTATGTGACATGTCCCACCCCAGCTGGAAACAGGGCACCCGAAAAGAACCTGAGTGACTAGCAAAGTTTAAGGCCAAGCAAAAGAGATCCTTGTTGGACATATCATAAGAATTCAATAAATGAGCTGGAACTTTTAGCATTAACTCATCACATGACCAGTCTGATAGAATGCAAAAAATAAGTAGGTATCATCTTTAAATTTAATCTGTTAATGTTAACACAGTACAACATATAATGACAACAACTTAGGACAACATACTATGCTGCAAACAATTTTGTAATTTTTATCTCCACGTGGGGTCTCTTCAGGATTCCGAAAGATCTTAGAATACCGAGGAAAGCGCAAAACCCAGGCATTCTAGATTTCATGTATGAGAAAAAATGGTTCAAGTATGTATAAAATGAATGACAGAAAAATAGCAAAAGGAATGACAGAAAAATAACTAGAGATATGACCAAACTAAGGAAAGTGAAGTACAACCACAAACTAGAGGAAATAGAGGAAGGAGCTAAGCTTGAATATGGTAGGAACAGTGAACTGTATAGATCATTGTGATATAGCAACTGTCACTGTTGTTTCTGAAAGAGGGAAAGAAATCTGTCCAGAGAGAAGAAGGAAAAAAAAAAAAAGAAATAAAGACAGTCAAGAAAGACTGGAGATCAGAATACACTAGAAACAGAAGACAGGTTTCAAGATACATAGACAGAAATGAAAGGAGGTATTTTATGCCTGTCATCTTTATACTGTACTGTAAGCATTTACTACTTTTTTGGTTTAAGTGAGACCTACATTTAAATTTTTCAGGTTGCCTTTTTCTTATTTTCAATATACAGCTAATATCTGACTAGCAATTAAGTCTTGGCAAAAGCACCCAATGTTCCATGTAAAGAACAAACATGATACAAAACAATGAGAAATATACAGACCCTATTGACAGAACATCAAAACTCTGAAAATTACAGGACTGTACCTTTTCTATCACTTTGTAATATTCTGACAAACATTAGGAAAGCTCAGTAACATGAAATCTTGTCATTTGACAACAGTGACACTGTAAAGAAGTTGACTACATCTGATCAGAGTTTACTTACAAAAGTTGGATTTTCCTTAGTTTTCAGTCAATTAAAAACCTCTCGAACTTCCATTTCATTGAAACGTGTTGTAATTGTTATCTAGTGCCCCCCAAGTGCTATATTATCAGTGACTCTCTGCAGTGATTAACTTCAAAAATTTAATTAAAATGTAATTAATTGTATGCTTTGCTTGTTTAGCAGATCTTTGGTGAAAATAAGTTATTAGGTGAAGCTTGGATGTAGCCATTTTTTTGTGTCAAAAGATACTGAATGTTTTATAAGCTCTGAACTATGCTGACAGTGATGAGCAGGAGCGCCACGAATGATCACCATGCCTGTTGAACAGAAGAGAGAAAACAGACTGATTGAGTCAGTCATGGAAATTCCAACTGCGGTTGAAATTCTCACATTAGAAAATTATTTGCTATAGTATTTGTGCATACCCTGAACTGCAGTTAGTTGTGATCATAACTGTAATCTCATTCGTTTAACTATTTCTATGCACAAGAGGACTAGCATCATGTGAAGGACTGGCTGATAGTTGTCTGTTTTTCAACATGAACAGAATACCAAGCAGGATCA
>VWYH01017559.1:0-13113 GCA_013399365.1 Pampusana beccarii | reverse complement strand
CTCATCCCTCACCCCATCTGTTGAGACTGGACAAGGGGTTATACAAAATATAAGTACTGTGAAAAAGTCTTACACCTTTTTGTTGTTGATGTCCATTTGTTTGTGGTTGGTTCGTTGGTTTGTTTCCCAAAATTCATGCTACCATTAAGATACATATGGAGTTCTTGAAAACAAATACTTTGGGCAAAGTTAAAGTACAAATTTTGTCTGAGTATATTGATAAGAACTATCGAACAAAATATTCCACTATAACATGTATTTATTAAAATTCAGATATCATATAGTGTTGAATTGCTCATTTTAAGGTATATTTCCTACATAACATTTTTGACCTTCACAACTAACTTAACGAGGACTGCATTGACACTAATATTATCCTTAATAATAATATTTTAGTTTGAGTATATTTTTTCCACTCAGAATGTGAGGAAATTCTTTTAAAACAACGTTGAATGAGGGAAGATGCGGGAAGTGAAGATGCGGGAAGGGAAGGGAAGGTGTGGGAAGGGAAGGGGAGGGAAGGGAAGGGGAGGGAAGGGAAGGGGAGGGAAGGGAAGGGGAGGGAAGGGAAGGGGAGGGAAGGGAAGGGGAGGGAAGGGAAGGGGAGGGAAGGGAAGGGGAGGGAAGGGAAGGGGAGGGAAGGGAAGGGGAGGGAAGGGAAGGGGAGGGAAGGGAAGGGGAGGGAAGGGAAGGGGAGGGAAGGGAAGGGGAGGGAAGGGAAGGGGAGGGAAGGGAAGGGGAGGGAAGGGAAGGGGAGGGAAGGGAAGGGGAGGGAAGGGAAGGGGAGGGAAGGGAAGGGGAGGGAAGGGAAGGGGAGGGAAGGGAAGGGGAGGGAAGGGAAGGGGAGGGAAGGGAAGGGGAGGGAAGGGAAGGGGAGGGAAGGGAAGGGGAGGGAAGGGAAGGGGAGGGAAGGGAAGGGGAGGGAAGGGAAGGGGAGGGAAGGGAAGGGGAGGGAAGGGAAGGGGAGGGAAGGGAAGGGGAGGGAAGGGAAGGGGAGGGAAGGGAAGGGGAGGGAAGGGAAGGGGAGGGAAGGGAAGGGGAGGGAAGGGAAGGGGAGGGAAGGGAAGGGGAGGGAAGGGAAGGGGAGGGAAGGGAAGGGGAGGGAAGGGAAGGGGAGGGAAGGGAAGGGGAGGGAAGGGAAGGGGAGGGAAGGGAAGGGGAGGGAAGGGAAGGGGAGGGAAGGGAAGGGGAGGGAAGGGAAGGGGAGGGAAGGGAAGGGGAGGGAAGGGAAGGGGAGGGAAGGGAAGGGGAGGGAAGGGAAGGGGAGGGAAGGGAAGGGGAGGGAAGGGAAGGGGAGGGAAGGGAAGGGGAGGGAAGGGAAGGGGAGGGAAGGGAAGGGGAGGGAAGGGAAGGGGAGGGAAGGGAAGGGGAGGGAAGGGAAGGGGAGGGAAGGGAAGGGGAGGGAAGGGAAGGGGAGGGAAGGGAAGGGGAGGGAAGGGAAGGGGAGGGAAGGGAAGGGGAGGGAAGGGAAGGGGAGGGAAGGGAAGGGGAGGGAAGGGAAGGGGAGGGAAGGGAAGGGGAGGGAAGGGAAGGGGAGGGAAGGGAAGGGGAGGGAAGGGAAGGGGAGGGAAGGGAAGGGGAGGGAAGGGAAGGGGAGGGAAGGGAAGGGGAGGGAAGGGAAGGGGAGGGAAGGGAAGGGGAGGGAAGGGAAGGGGAGGGAAGGGAAGGGGAGGGAAGGGAAGGGGAGGGAAGGGAAGGGGAGGGAAGGGAAGGGGAGGGAAGGGAAGGGGAGGGAAGGGAAGGGGAGGGAAGGGAAGGGGAGGGAAGGGAAGGGGAGGGAAGGGAAGGGGAGGGAAGGGAAGGGGAGGGAAGGGAAGGGGAGGGAAGGGAAGGGGAGGGAAGGGAAGGGGAGGGAAGGGAAGGGGAGGGAAGGGAAGGGGAGGGAAGGGAAGGGGAGGGAAGGGAAGGGGAGGGAAGGGAAGGGGAGGGAAGGGAAGGGGAGGGAAGGGAAGGGGAGGGAAGGGAAGGGGAGGGAAGGGAAGGGGAGGGAAGGGAAGGGGAGGGAAGGGAAGGGGAGGGAAGGGAAGGGGAGGGAAGGGAAGGGGAGGGAAGGGAAGGGGAGGGAAGGGAAGGGGAGGGAAGGGAAGGGGAGGGAAGGGAAGGGGAGGGAAGGGAAGGGGAGGGAAGGGAAGGGGAGGGAAGGGAAGGGGAGGGAAGGGAAGGGGAGGGAAGGGAAGGGGAGGGAAGGGAAGGGGAGGGAAGGGAAGGGAAGGGAAGGGAATTACTGATATTGCACTGGAACCACTAATAACCAGGAGTAAAATGCAGCTTCTATTGGTAAAAAGTGGTTTGATATGCTATTAATAACATATGTGAGCACCTCTGCTTTCCTTAATTCTCTTTACTGTTTTGTTTCAAACAGCTTTTTGTTGTATATGTATGTCATCTTCATACTACCATAGCAGGAATCTGATAATTAAATGTTATTGCTATTGTAGTAATTAAAAGATCTGGAAAGAAAATGATCAGCTTTCCTAGTAGTTGCAACTATTCCTCAGTAACAAATGTAATGACACCAGAGATAACAGGCTAGTACAATTGTTACTTTCTTAAAATATTTTACTTTAAGATGACAGTTATAAAAATGCGAGCAGCAGGATTTAAACAGTTCCATTTCAGAATATTCAAATATTTTCAATGTGCTGAAAGTTATTTCTCATGGGAGAAGGATGAACAGAAGGAAGGTATTCTTTTCTGCTTCCTTTTTGCTTAGCACAGGTGTCAACCAAAGTAACAACACAGTGAACAGAAGGGATAAAATCTTGGCTCCACTGAAGTAAATGGCAAATTTCCCATTGACTTTAACGGGTCAGGATTTTTCTAAATCTCTCTTTAAAATCACAGTTGCCAGAGTATGAGATACCACTGAAGAGTCTACTTTCTCCTCTGGTGGGAGATGAAGGCAGATTGGATGTACATGGTAGTCAGAGCAGAACATTGAACACTGCTGCTTCATTGCAAGGTTTGTATGCTGTGGAGTTCAGAGATCTTCCTACCAAAACCAATGCATAATTTGCTTCTTTCATTTGACATTGTCTCATAAATAAAAGATAAGAGGATGATGAATTATAGTTTGTAAACTCTAGAGCCAAATAATCATTGTTGATTGCTAATAAACTACAATGAAAACTGATTCATACAAAACAGAAGTTGTACTGCAGCAATAAATATCTAGGAGGGCACTGTACATTAATAATAATTGTTCTGTTGGTTCTTTGAATATTAATTTCTATTTGCATAGCTGTTGGCTAGAAACCAATGGGAAAATATTTCCTCAATAACTTGAAAGAAATCAGTTTGTCAGCAGCTCTTTCTTCTGCCATATCTCAAGTTCAAAACAATTCCATCTTGCCATAATAAATCATGCTACTTGACAAATGCAGAAGACTGCAAGTTAAAATTGAATACATTCTTATAAAAATTTTAAAGTATATTGTGATATACATTTAAAAGAGGTATTACATTAACACTGAGAAACTCGGCTTTTTTTTTTTCATATTCATTGCTTCCAGAAAGCTATCTCTCCCTTTTAGCAAGGTAATTCTGGTGATATTGGTAGAATGTAGAATGGTGTAGTTTCTGGCAGCTATGAAGAGTAGGCTCTCTGTAGTTAATCTCATTGTCAAAGCTGTTGAAGCATGCTTTGCACACACAAAATTACTACAGCTGATCCAAATTCTATAGTAGTTACAGTATTAGATTAAATGAGAACATGCTAGCCCATGATCTAAGGATCCGTTGGCAGTACAAAGGTAAGTACAATTGCTGTGCACAGCTTTGTCTAAGCCTTTTAAGACAGTCTCCAATATTCCACTACATAAGTAGCAAAAGATAGCTTTTAGACTCCTTTTTAAATTCCTAATAAAATAGTTGCACATTTTGTGGCTGACTGTATTTATTTGTGTTTGCTGGTATTTTGAGGCATGGACACAGGCCAGGTGTTAAGACACAATACACAAACAAAAATTTTTCTCTTCCTTACTTGCAGAACAGAGATCCAGCTGAGGAAATTCAAAGCAAGAGGGTTGTTATTTTCTATTATGTTTTTTTAAAAAATTACAAATTCTTGATTACCTTCCCTCTCTCAGCTCAAATATTTCATCTTTTCCAGGACCTACCGGTCCAGTGCAGTTTACAATGGACAACCAAAAACCTCAGAGGTTGGTTTCATTCTCCTTACATTTGGAATTTTCTGTGTTCCCTGGAACCTACCCTTCTAGGATGGCCAGGATGAATAAAATTAAATCATACACTATCAAGAATAGATGTGATTCAGTTTAAATGCTAGTAATTTTAAATTTCTGTAGATTGGCCTAAAAAATGAATATGACCTGTCACAATCAAGCTTATTAGGACCGTATGCTTTTCCATAATCTTTACTGTTATGCTGCAATAAAACAAAGATGTCCCTGCTCACCTTTCACCAAGAGCCCCCCAAAGGAATCGATATTCATTTATAATTTATAATCAATGCAACTGTCATAGAAAAAAAAATACCTTGTATTCCCCAGCTTACTTGCAGACCAATAGAACCTGTAATGTAAGAAAAAAAAATGTCTGCACATTTAGTCATTGAATACGTATCTATGCATACACACACACATATATACAAAACAATATTCTTTTAGAACTTGGATGTGTGCTTTCTGATAGTGTAAATATAGTCACAAAAGCAACTGAGCAGTTGAGTATTTCTCTCTTAATTTCTTGAAAAATGTTCACAAAGTATAGCAAGTAACATACTGACAATAAACATATATTGTCAGATTCAGCTAATTACTCAGTTGTTTTAGGCTGGCAACGAACGGCCTTCCTTTCTGAGAGCTGGTGAATATTTTAGCAGTCAAATTGCTTTGGTTTTCATTTTGTAATATGTTACAATGTTTTACTGTAAAATGTAAATGTCTTGAGTTGCCCCTATCCTAGATGGGAAAAAAGAAATGCCCTCTCTCCAAAAAGGCTAACAACAAAGCACCACATCCATGAAACTTTTATTTTTTCTGGCCTCAACAAGTCCTAACCAGAGTATAGAAGAGAAAAAGAAGTGAAACAAATGAAGGAAAGACTACTTTTTCTGGTCAAAAGAGCTCTTATTCCACTTGCATATTTCATAAAGTGGACTTATTTTAACATTTTTTGATTTTTTTTTTCTCAGATCAAACCATGTATGACTTCTGTCCTTCTGGAAGAAATCGAACTTTCCAAATTCCGAGCAAATATTACGGTCATAAGGTTTCTAAACATAATAGTCAAAACTGTATATAAGTCCATTTAAGAGGTCTACAGTATTTTGTTTCCACATTCTAATTTTAACAATGACAGCATTTGTCTTAAAAACAAAACCAAAAACCAAACAAAAAAAAAGACCAACAAAAACCAAGAACAAAAAAAACACAAAAAAACCCCAAAATCAACCCCCCAAAAAACAAAGAACTTTTCTGAACCTGAAATAGTAGCACCTGAAATAAGAGTCTCTTTATTGATGGCAATTGAGTTGCCTACAAGACTAATTATGACCTCAAATTAGTGATCACATATTTACCATGCAAAAGACTGACGACCATCATCTAAAACAACAAGATACCCTTGTTGATAAAAAGTCTCTGATTTATTTCCCATTACATAGCAACACAGAAAATGGCTAAAGGCTTTTGAAGATATACAGTGAAATACACGATTCAGCAAGGAACTAAAACTTCTATAAAACAAAGTATATGACATCTACTGACAAAAAAAATAGATGCCAGGGTCTGTCTTAGTACAAAAAAATTGGCATACGTGATCCAATATTTGTACTCCCACTTCCTTGTGCAAGACTGAGGGAAATGTCTCCTAAAACATACTGTTTCTTGCAGAATGTACTACAGATACTACACACACACAACAAAAACTAACAAAAAGCCACATCCATGACTTAGACCACGGAAAAGAGGATGGTTTTCTAGAACCTTCATTACAAAATACAGACCAGTAAATCCAAAGTGTTTAATAATTAATAAACAAAAAGACCAAAGAGCAAAGAGAGAATCTAAGGACCTTGATGGTGTCATAGTGCCAGGATTCTAGAGGAAAACAGGGCTTGCAGAGTTAATTATTACTTTCTCATAGACTATGTCCATTGTGTTATTTAAATCTCTTATCCGTTACCTAGGTAATAGAAAGACACTTGGTACATGAGGCAGGTCAAAGGAATACAAGTAATACAGGCACAAAGAACTGCAGCGGTCTACAGTCCTTGCAAGCCCTTTGTCCATGGATCATGTGCCAGAATTATTACACTCCACTTTAGAGAACAGGACCGAAAACAGAGTGTTGACTGCCCAGTAAGAAAGGAAAAACTCCATATAGATAGCCTTCGGAGGTCTAGATAGAGGGTGTTTGTCTCCAGTGTTGCCTTGTAGCACGATTTTAGGAATGCTCATACCTGAGTCCTACAAATTATTAGCTGATAAATATTATTTTCATGTATACACACACACCCACACACGCAGCATCTAAGGCAACTGTGATTTACTGCTCAGAGTCAGCATCTGAATGCATGAAAAATGTATGCATACAGAAAGTTTTAGAAAGAATTCCAATGAATTTGGTAACACAGTACAGTACACGTCCAATAGGGAGAAAATGAACCATAACATTCGTAATGTATACTTGTGTTAGTTATGAAAGTCATTTTCTCATGCAGTTCCAATCAGAAACATACAGGCAAAGAAAACTGAAGATTCTGAAAAGAAAAAGCCTCATGTAAGTGACATTTCATTGAACAGTTGGTGGAAAAGCACAACTCCACAACATCTGCTTCAACCCTACAAATAAAATTAATTTAAATTAAGTACATAAATAACGTGCTATGCACATATCAACGTAATCAATAAGCAAAAGACTCCTAATCACAACTGCCATTAAGATTTGTAGTGAAAGATAAGAATAAAGAGATAATTGCAATCAGAAAACATGCTGAGTAGAAATAAATTACAGTGGATTTTAAACAGTGTTAAAGAAAAGAAATATTCAGTGGAAGTTTACTGTAGCATATGAAAAGCTCACAAAACATAAAGCCGAACTACTTCTTCCTCTCTGTATCTCCTTATCCCTCACTGCTTTTCTGAAGTGTGAAACTCCATTCATTTTCCCTTGCTGACTTTCTTTATAGCTTGAAACAAATGTAGATCTAAATCTACCTGGACCTAAACCTGCCATCAGCTTCAGATAGTTGTTGAAAGAGAACACGAACTCTAAAGAAGTATAAGACTTTTTTTCTTTTTTTATTCCATGCTACCATATCATCACTTTTAGTTCTATCCTAGAGGATGTGTTTTCTTGCAACATTTCAAACTTCTTGCACACTACTTCCCTATTCACTCTTTTGCTCTATTTTTCGCTTTGAAAGAGCTTTCTGCCCTTGCTAAGAACATCCCTGTTGCTTGTTTCTTTTCATCTTCTTCCCACCTGATGTCTTCAGTTTAATTCCCTTTAGATTTTGATACTCCTTTTTCTATGCCCATACTCCTCTCAGACATATACTTCCAGACTCTAGCTGAAAATGCCCTTTCCCAAAGCCACCCTTACCTTGGTTTCATCTTCTGGTATTTCTCTTTCAATTCTGTGATGGAGTGTGGACTTGTGGTATTCTTAAAGGGTATTCTGTAGCAGAAAACCATCATGTACAAAAAAACAAAAAGGAAAATGGGCAAGTTCCTCAAATTTCAGGAGATGCAATAATACTCCTAACTGATTGCCAATTTTTGCTTGTCTTCCTCTTATTCTCTACACTGATTTCATCTATGATGAATAAATTAATTGCCGCGTTTCTCTTACCCTTGTGAGTCTCACGTATTAATTCTGATTGTCTTCCTCCTGTGGCCTTCGATCTCCTTCCTGTTCTAGACAATGCTATATTTCTTCTATACTAGCCCTCATTTTTCTCTGTTCCACCAAATTATAAGCCACATATTTAGCTTCCTGTATCTCAAAAACTACAAGTTTATCACTGCTGTTATTTAATTCACTGTTTTTCTTAACGGTCACGAGTGGTTTTTCTTGAATTCCATCTCTGCACTGTCCTTCATCAGGACAGCAGCTGAGGGTAACAGAGGAAAGGCATTGATGAAAATGGATCTTTTCCAGCAGCCATCCTTAATTAACAAAAGAGAAAGTGAGCACTTTCTCCCCAACACAGCCCAAATTCAGGTTTCCTCAGTTTTCTCTCTTTCTGTACCAGCAATACAGGAAGGCTATATTAAGTATATGCCTTATTCAGAATGGCATCTATCTCAATGTCAAAATGATGTTACACACTGTTCTTCACCCAGTTGAAGACCTTTCCAAAATTATAGGACCCATGGAAAGAGTAAATCTTCATTTCAACAAAGTAGTTCTGCTGTTCACAAGTTACCTCAAATGTCAATGGAATGTTCTTGGTGCACCCTAAATTCTTAAAGCAGCTCAGGGAATTCTAATTCCAAGAGAAAATGCGATAGGTTCCTCTAGTGATTTCTGCTTGAAAAGATAGTGACTCGTGACATAAACAATTGGGGTGAAATTCTTCCCTCAGTGACTTATTGATCAGAGACTCTAACAATTTCAGTACAAAACATGGCTGAGCATCCTAAGGTACAATTTGCTTCCTACTGTTTTTGTGTTTACTGAGACTGAAGATTACTCCAGGGAAGACACTGTATGTGCAGCAGAGAACTAATTATGTCTGAAAAAGATGCTGATGGATCAAGAACGAATGAGAGAAGAGATGCATGTATATTCAAATATATACATACATAGTTCAGCAGAGTAAAAACTATAGCATGTATGCTAGAATTAGCCTACATGCGTATCAGTCATATCAACCCATATCAACCCATCACTAACATGTCATATGTTAGAAACTTTTATCCTCCCAACAGCTTGCAATGTTCGTAGTTTCTGAACACCAAATCTCAGATTTAGGAAAGAGACAAGCTGTGACACTGAGTCAAACATGTAACACAGAGGTAATCAAGAGAAAAGAAGGAAACACATTTAGCAGACTGATACGCCACCACAGCCTTGGTGTGAGGGCGTATATGACCCCTAGATATTACTCAATGCAAAGGAGCAGCTTTCCACTATATGACATCACTGGCATAAAAATTACCAACATATTTTGATTTTATTTTTTCCTTACAGGAAAACGTTTGTATTGTAAAAAATTCTACATCTATGAACAAAGTAAATACCCTCACTTACTTCTGTCAAACTAAAATATAAATATTTCCAAATTGCATTCATACAACTTCCACAAGCATATGCATGAATGAAAATCTAGTACATACATTTAACACCCATAGATGGATTCTCTACTAGAAAAAACATTTTATAATAGGAAAACTGAAACATACTAGACAGTTCCTTACTAAAAGAACAAACAAAAATTGAACAAAGTTCCACAAACCACCCCACTGCCCACAAACAAAAATTGAACAAACCTCCACAAACCATCCCACTGCCCAATCAATAACAACAAAAAAAACAGAAAGTGTAATGAGAGGTTTTCTCAATCCAATGAGAAACAAGTACGAGCCAGAGCTCCTAATCTGTTCTGACTCATCAAAACTATGTATATTTAAAAAACCTCTCACTATTGGAAAGAATGAGAGAAGAGAGAGTGAGACAGTAAAATGTAAATGCCACAATTATTTCCATCATTACATCATCTGAGACAAATATAGACTCTTACCCAGTATACTTTATGAAAGTAGATGTAATTTCCTTGAAATTTTGTATTAACCTAAAAAGTCGAGAAATGTACTGGCAAATTCTTATTTCAGTGGGTCAAAATGAAAAGTTTTCCTCAAGTTATGTGTTCAGACTTTGCTGGTTAGCTTTAAATACCTTGACTGGGCAAATAACAATTTTTAATTTTTGCTCATTTGCTGGAGGATTTTTATTCTGACCTCTGGCAAGCACCATCCCTCAAATAAATGATTAAAGAAATTGTCTGCAATCAGCCAGCCATAAAGTAAGAATTTCCAATGGTGTATCAGGATAGAGACTTTTTCTCCAGAAGTCCCAAAACACATTCCGGAGAGTTGTAGCATTAGCAGCATCATTAGAAGGGATATTTTTCTGCATGGAATTGAGAGGTCACACATTAAGGAAGCAGAGTGAGAAGCAAATATATAACAGGTAACCATGGGGATTAAAACTTGACATGAGGTAACATATAATTATGAGATAAAGATGAGATACTACACTTATGCCTCTTTTCTTCAGTCAGGGAAATCTGGCCTACCGAGTGAACCTTTTCTAAGAACCCTTCATAATCTCTTTATGCTAATGTTATTTTATGCCATATGCATGTCCTAAATAGTAGTTCTTAGAAAATATACGGTCCAGTATTAGTGTGAGTCCTTTCAGACAGTTGGGTCAGTGTATGTCCTTCTGCTTGGGCACTGCAGCAGTATTATAAATATCCTCCTGCTGCTGATGCTCCTCAGTAATGAAAAGTTGAATCACTGAGGAATCAAATTTTTTACATCAATTTTCTGGCCCTGATGTCAGTAAGCACGAAACTGTAGCACATTTTTGTTGGATGCAGCTTCCCAAGTGCTGGCAACGAGGGGCTACAGGGACACAGAGATTGCCCGGTAGCTGGCAGAGAGGAGCCCACAGAGGAGCAGGTTTTCTGGTGTGTGAGGGACCAATCCCAAAGCAGGGGAAAAGTGCGAGGAAGAAGGAGTGGCAGGGAGGAACTGTTATGCACTGACCACAACGTCTGTTCCCCAGTCCCTTGCACCACTCAGGGGGAGCTAGGTAGAGGAGCCAGGAGTTAGGTTGAGCCTGGGAAGAAGGAGAGAGTAAGGGGGAAGGTGTTTTTAGCTTTGTTTTTGACCATTCCATCTTAAATTTTCCTCTACCTTGTTGAGAAGTGGGAGTGAGAGAGAGGCTGGGTGGGGGTCTGGCAGCTGGCCAAGGTCAACCCACTACATATATGTTCAACACATGTGGGCGCACTACATTGATTTCATCAAAGCATCTCCATAACAACATATCTCAGGACAAAAAGAGCTTGTGAGAGCTACCTAGAAATCTTAACAGTTTTGTGGTAAAATCTCCTAAAAGGTCACATTTCATACTTAAGATGGCTGTGTCAGTGGAAAAACAGCGATGGCAGGTTACAGCTTTCAATCAGACCATATCTATAAAAAACCAAGATTATGTTCTTCATTACATAAGAGATGCAATTCAAACTGTAATGAAAAAATCATTACTACTAAAGAAGAGTTATTGAAGAACATTTGTGTGTACAACTTGATTTTTGATCCAAAAGATAATTGTCTCCTACTCCCACACTCCCAAATCACACACCTTAAAATATATGTATGTGTGTTGAAGGATATTATTCCGGAGCATTTGTAATGCAACCACTTTTGTTTAAGTCATGAAATGCTACATTGGAAAATATGGAAGTATTTTAAAAATAAACAAACAGACAAACCAACCTCAAATCATTGAAAGATAAAACCTAATAGAAAACATCTGTTATGGGTATGGAATAAAATTAACAAACAAAACTAAGCTGGAGATACAAGAATATACTGTCAGCAGCAATAATAAAAAGAGACTGAACCCCAAATATTTACTTAAAAAGAAGGGAAAGAAGCAAGTCCAACATATGTAAGTACTAGTGTAAATACTGCTTACTAAGTTGCTGGGCAACGGCTGTCAAGCTCAGAATCTTCTGATCAAACAATAGCACATTCAGAAGATAAAAGTATGTTGAAGAAAAGCTAAACCATGGATTCAGTATTGCTTTAGAGGAGAATGAAAAAAACAAAAGTCTAATTGAAAATAAGCCTTCATTACTGGTTAAAAATCTTCAGTCATGTACATTTCTCTCCCTATCAGCCCAACTCCATCTATCAAATATTGTATATTTATTTTTATAAAATCACTGAAGTATCCCGAAATTAGCAGCACCAATAGAGCATGAAAGTGTTTGGATTTTCAAAGTGATAAAGGCAATTTGTTGATTTACACAATTATATTTTTATCTTCAGGATTCCCAGATACCTGGTGAACTTCAACTTAGTTTTCACGTAAGCAACACATTGTATTGGATGAGGAGCAAAGTGTATAAATCTCTCTCTGAGTTTCACCTGCTAAAGAAAGAAGAGGATGCATCTTCATGCTGAATTCTTTCAAAAGATTTTTAAAAATATTTCATTCTTAAACAAACAGATGTCTTGTTAGGGATGATATTAGTCTCTCATTCAGGAAACTTATGAATGGATAACAGTAACTTCATTACTAGGCAGCAAGGTATGATTAACTTAGCGAAGACTAACTTTGTTAGCTAGAGAGACATTTGCAATAACTTGGGTATTTCATTTGGTTATAGCCACTTTTCAAATACTTATTGCCTGAGGACTTCCAAAACTTAAGGTTGCTTGGGGTCTTGTGTAAAGAAGATAGTTTTTTGCTTTGTTTGTTTGTTTGTTTGTTTGTTTAAGCTTGCAGCACAATTTAGAAAACAGTCAAAACAGTAGATATACAATGTGGGTTTACGTTACTTTTTTAATTTAAAAAATAAATATTTTTCATTTTCCTGTAGACATAGTTACTTCACTTTCCTTGTGCTGTCACCATCCTGCTGCTGAAATGAATGTGATCAGCTTGTGTAATTATAATTAATGATTAAGTTCTTAATTATTTATGGGCTTTCTATTTAGGGAATTGGAAGTACTTATATTAAATAAATAATTTTAAAAATCTATAGATGATAGTACTGTTTACTAACGTAATCTATGTTGCAAAACAAAAACACAAAATAACGAAAACTAAGAAAAAACTAACACTGAATCATCCTTTAACTTCATTTTTAATAACATGGTAACAGTAATATAAAACTTTTTAATGGTGGGATTGCTTTAATAATAGAATCATTGGTTGGAAGAGACCCTTGAGATCATACAGTCCAGCTATAACTTACCTCTAGCACTAAACCATGTCCCTGAGAACCTCATCTGTATGTCTTTTGAACACCTCCAGTGATGGTGACGCAACCACTTCCCTGGGCAGCCTGTTACAATGCCTGACAACTGTCTCCATGAACTTTTTCCTAGTATCTAATCTAAA
>VWYH01017213.1:0-10678 GCA_013399365.1 Pampusana beccarii | reverse complement strand
GCTCTCCAACAGGTCGTTGCCCAGCTTATACTGGAACCTCGGATCTCAAGGCAAACCTGAAGCTCCCAGTCCTGTTGGTCTTGACAGCAGCAGATACAGCTTGAGTGGGCGTTCCTCCCACACTGGGCCCGTCGCATCTTCTCTGGCAGACGCTTTCCCACTCTGTTTGCAAAGTCACTTCCTGCTTTGACTACGTTCAAACACTGTTTTTAAACTGTTTTTTGTTTATCTTAGATTCTTTCACAGCTCTGGTTTAGAGTGTGGCAACACAAACTGCTCTCTGCTTTACTTCCCTCGGCTGAGGGAGTGACAGCTGGAAGGGGGCGGAAAGAACAAGTAAGAGCAGAAAAGAGTAGCTGGAAGAGGGAAATCAGAATGACTAAATCACTTTTACCAAGGTAACATCCAACCCAGAATCCAGCCCCAAGTCAGTGCTAAGGAAAAACTCAAAAAAAAATAGCAAGTATTATACTGAAGTGTTTTCAGCAGGGAACAAACATTCACTTCCTAGGAAAATGGAGACCGAATGGACACTACACAAAGAAGAGCCATTAAAGTTTGGATGAAAGAGGTGCTAGTGGTGGGGAATATATGGAAGAATCTTTCAGGAAGTGAGTTTTCTCGGTCTAGATTAAAAGATGGTCTGTTAATTGTCCTAAAGTATCTAAAAAGCCACTACAAGAGGAGAGAAACAAACCGCTCCTCATGTCAGCTCACAGGACGATTAAAGACTGGAGTTGTAAGAGGGATGAACACGTAGGTTCATGGAATCTCTTCTCTGAATATTACAAAAAGTTCAGATAAAATCTCCTTGAGGAAAGTTGCACACTAGTTTGTTCTGCCCCCAAAGAAGGTGATAAAATAGGCAACCCCTCAACCCCTAACTCTGATCTCTGTTCTTTTTCCTCTCAAACAGGAAAAGGTAGAGCAGGTGTGGATTTATGTAACTTATCTCCACACTCTGAGATAAGTAAGAACAAAATAAGAACTTGCATCAAAAGTGTTACAAGCACAAATTCACACATCCAAATGTTGGCAAGTATTACAATTCCTGCGTAGTCTTAAATTATCCCACGATATGCTCAATCAAAATTCTTTGATTACATCCATGCTTATCATTCTTTCAAAACACCCGGCCTCGTGCCCTGAAGAGTGACTGTTGCTTTCTCTCATTATGTGCAGCCTCGTGCCCTACGACAGAAATGCATTTTGTTGAGACCCTGCTCTGAATACAAAGCTGTTCATTTCCAAATGGGCACTTTACCAGCGTTCGCACCGCTGTCTCCTACCGCTTCCCACATATTAATGAATTCTTCTTCACAAAATCCTCCCAAGCTTAAGTGAAATAATCTCCCATAAAACTTAAACCCAGAATTTCAAGCTTATCCACTAATTATGACTGCTCAACTTAAAATATGTTATGCTGGATATTGTACAGCCTGATTTTTGTCTTTGACGCTGAGACATCATATTCTCTAAACCTTATTGCAAATCACAGACAGTTGAACACAGTTTAAACTGCTGCAGACCAAAGATGCAGGTGGCTCACGCTGGCTATTCATATCAGATAAGATACATAATCAGTAGTGCCTTGTAGAGCATTTGGCTAAAATAAATCACCAGCAACAGGCAGGAATCCTCTCCTAAATCATTGGACAAAATCCTAAGTAGAAATCAGTGGGATTTTTTAAGGAAAAAAAAAAAAAATTCTTCACCCTATCTCTCTCTACCTCATTCACATCCTTCCTATGAAACAGAGAGAACAAATGAGGAAAGCTTCGTTAAATCTGAGAGTTACTGTGGTCTTCAATGCACAAGACATCTGCAGGAAGAGCAATGAGTGTCTGTGCACGTGAGTTGTACATGTACATCACATACATCATACACGCACATCCTACATCAGCAGCTTATCTGTAATGACTCTAGAACAGTCACCGCTGTGAACCCACTTGGGTATGACCTGCGGGCATTCAAACCTTTCAAAACAACGCTGCCAGTGTACTGAATGCTTAAACATGCATTTAAGTGCCAATATTAAGACTTCACTTCTGGAAACGTTAGAATGTGTATCAATTTTTGCAATGTGAGCTGCACACCCTACGGTATTACGATACGCTAAAGTATTACTGGGTTCAGAAAACTGTCTACATGACAAATAACAAAACAATAATTTAATAGGGAGAGTAATACATAAGCAAACAAAGAAACAAACAAAGCCTTGAACTTCCAGAAGATGTAATGCTTTCACATCAGTAAACCACGTCAAACACTCAGGAATACAAACGAGAGCTTGGCTTGGTGTAGTCAACCAATTTCTGTTCCAATTTAAATATTTTGGTTAGACGTCTGATTTTCTGTTGAAGTCAGTATAATCCCTCTTGGAAAAGCCGTTCGCTTATTCTCCTCTCCTTATGCTCAGACAAATGAGCTGAGACAGCAGAAAGTCCCATTTATCATCATTTTGCTGGATAAAATCAGCCAAGAGCTGGTGCTGTACAATTTTTGTCTCTGAAGGAGTCTATAAGCAAAATTGTACATTTGTAAAACTTAGAAAACTGTCAGATCGTAAGTGGTTCTTTTCCAGCAGGTAAAAAAAGACAGTGATTCTCAAACAACCTACCATTAATATAATGTTCTCATTTAAAACCTGTTAAATAGGAATCCCTGAGTATTTTGGTTTGAGGTTTGTAGATTTGCTGTCAAATCCTAATGAATAAAAATGATCTAAATCAAGCTGAAGCAGAGTCAATGAGACCACTTTTCTTCTTGATAGCCTTCTTCTAGACTTCTCTACGTTAAAAGTTTACATCTTCGATGAGCTAATTACCCATTGATTGAAGGTAAACCTGTTTTCAAGTGCCAGGCTGGATACTGTCCAAACCCATAAATTCTGTAGCTTAGAAACACTGAGCCTGAGGTCAACTGCAAACTTAGGCCACATTTTCTGTGTGTGTTTGTGAGTGTGCGTGTCATCTTACCTCTGAAAATGAATTAACTAGCTCAAGGTAATGGTGATGAGCAAACTTAAAAGCAAAAAACCCCGCATTTAGAGTGGCAGAGAATGTTCAATTCAAAACTTAAAGAAAATAAGTGCTCCCCGACTTTCAGTTATTTGACTGTATTTTTCGATATGATAAAGCAGTGATTGATTCTCCTTGCACCACAGGTTGACATAGTTGTGTGTTTTGATAGATAACTTCAGACAATTTATTTAACTGGTCAAACGGGAGAAAGAGAAACTTGTCGGTAAATTGGAAATACTCATCTTTAAAGAAAAGCTGCTCATCACCCATCATGTCCACAACCTTCCGCCCGAGGCTGTAATTGGCCTTCTCGGCCACAGTACGAGAAATCTGTTCAAACTGTTGTATGGATGCAAAAATAAAGTTTTAGATAAAGTTTTAAACTGACAATTCAATCACAGTCTCTGTTAAAGTAAGGAAATACTTAAAAGGCAAGGGTGCAGCCTGTGGACAGGAACTTTTGCAGAGTTCCACCGTACATTTTTTATTTTGCTATCAAAATCCTCTTCAAACCCATGTTTTTGCAGTAAATCCTACCATCTCCAAAAGAAAAGTAAAAAAAACCCACCCTAAAAATTTTTTTTTTGGACCCTTTTCCCTTAAAATCTCTCTAATCCCTTCAAGTGGAGAAACAAAACAAATCCTTACTTTGATAATGTTTCAGCTGTACTAATAGCAACACTGAAATGTTAGTTAATAAATGTATTCACATTAATTCGTCTAGTATCCCATTCTTTGACATTATAAGCTTGTAGACCTGTAGAAATATACAGCCTCTGCCAGACAGACACAGCCTTAAGAGTTTCTAATGATGGAGTTTAAAATTGTACATTGATCATGTGCTAACATCTCAGACTTGTAAATTTTTCCTGTATCTATCAAAGTCTTAGCTAATTAAAATCATTTTTACTGTTCTTTCTATAACAAGGAGAATAATAAACCACCTTTCAATTTAACCAGTCTTTTATAGATTATAACCAGTCTTTTATAGATAGATATTATAGGTATAGATTTTCTCAACCTTCTCTTTTCTAGATTAGACTACCACAGTTCCTGCAAATTTTAAATAGGCCACGTTTTTTTTACACCTTTAATTTTTATTATTATCTCCAGATTTCCTGTGGCATTTCTATGTAAGCAGCCTCAGAAGAACAGGAGTTTCTATCAGGATGAGAACACCATACTGTCAAGGAATCAACTGAACGGGTTTCATCATTTTTCCGAGTTTGGGTGGTTCTGGTTAATCCAGAAGAGTAAAGTCAAAGTTTTTATACTTCAAACCCTGATTTAGTGTCAGTGAGGAAGGAAATGAGCAGCATGACAATAGCTTATTAGAAAACCTGTGGCTTACAGAATTTTGTACTGCTACAATACAAAGACTGGTGTAAAAAACCCACAAAAAATGTGTGGTCATCACTAGAAAAACAGTTTTGGGGAACTTTGTAAAATAATATAGTATCTGTGTTAAAGAAATTTTGTTCATTTTATAGAAAAAAACCCCTTCAACTCTCTCTCTAAATATATATGCAGACTTACACAGTCACAGTCTCTAAGCCCATAATAATGCAAGTACAACTTTAAACAGATGGGTCCTAAACAGCTATTTTTGAAGGCATTTTTCTGTGCTTCCACTCACAGCATACTCTAATTCATATTACAGCCTGTCTTCAACATAAATGACCTTACAGAAGCTGGTTAGATAAGAAGACAATCAGGTAATAAAAAAATAAAATAAAAGGGGAATTCAGATGGACATGAACATAATGTATGTGCATTATAGAGCTTTAAACTCCCATTTATATTCTCATTCAGAAACAAAGTGGCCTCAATTCTCTCTAGCTTAATTGCTTACATCTTGAAGAAAATCATAGAGTGATTTAAATCACGTTGCTTTTGCCTGGACATTTCAGTTATTTAAAAAAAAATACATCAAGACTTCCATACTAGGCAGAATAACACGCCAATTTTCCATCTCCTTCACAAACTGCAAATTGTAATTCACAGATTCAGAGAAATTTCAGTAAAAGATGAGCGTTTTGATCACAGGCTTAATTAGCTGTGGACTGACGGGCAGGGATCTGAGGACAGGCATAGGAGTAACTACACTAATTACGTAGAGACAGTTGAAAAGCAAGCGCGAGGACGCGATGCGTCAGCTGTGAACGGCCCCGAGCAATCAAACTCATGGAGTTTCATTACTGTTGCTGCTGTGCATGTGTTCAGCTTGGTTTGTGGAGACAGTTCCAACAGTTACGAACCAGAAGCACCTTTGAAAAGCAGATTTGGGTAATGAAGAGTCTCCAGTCAGATAACAGCTGAGTTCTTCAGGTGGGTTCCCAGTTGAGGGCCCCGTGATGCTGCATTCAAGGTCCTCCGGACCAACAAGATCATAAGTGAAAAAACTTTTACCGACTTATCAGCTATTTTAATTTTTGCAAGTTTGTTACAAACTACAGCTATTTTGTAATTTCATAAGTCTTTTTTAAAAACCTCATCTATTGAAGCACCATATTTCCACGGATTTTTTTTCCATAATTATTGAGGCTACTCAAATATTCTTCCTACTTGTAGCAACACAGCAACAAAATCCATTACTGGGCACATGCTATGGAGGAAAAAAGCTTACTGAAGTTCATGTTGCGAGATGTATTTCATCAGTATTACACTAGTTAGCTTTTTATTCTCTGGACAGTAGCCCTGATTATTAGATAATACAATCACTGAGAACATCAGCGGGCTATTCTAGTAATAGTGGTTGCTTTGCCAACTCTTTCACAAAGTTTTATGATCACTGGAAAAAAATGTTCCTCATCACTCGCAAATTATCATTGCTATTAGTTTGGTTTTTTTTTTTCTTTGGGTACTCAGTACAGTTCATCTTCAAATATATAAAAAGGATTGGATATTAATAGCAGTTATCTATTATTAATTTTGGGAATGTTTGATTAATAAAAAGGTGTGCACAACAGCAAATGCATTCACGTAATTACTTGAAAACATGCGTGTACCAAGCCTGTTCAAGTTTATTCTGTTTGATTGTCTTTACTTTAGTAGTCACTTTGATCCAACTCTATAACCTGATGGTGTTAACGAGTTCCCTGTTAATGCACATAATGCGAATGCTTGATATTTTGATTCCTTCAGTTTTATCAGTGACTCGTATCATGTTATTTTAGGAGAGAGCAGATGAAGGTACCACTACCTCTGTTTTGTTTAAAAGCAGCAGCAGCATCAAGGGCTCCTAGCGAGCAGCTCTGTCCTGCTGCACAAGAAATAAAGTTTCAAAGGAGATTAGTTCCAGGGGGAAATGTAAAGGTGACAAAGTTTTATGTCTGTGTTTAATTAGCAACAATTAAAATTAAAATATGGAATTGCACAGAACTGGAAGCAGTTGTCTGAAAACCTAAATGTTTAGCGAGAATTTGAGCTAAATAGATGACAACCATGGTAAATAGAATTTTTTAAAAATTTTTTGGTCTGATTAAGTATCGTTTCTCCTCTGAGTTGTTTTGGCTCTACTATTATACCATTTCCAACTGGACACACGGAAAGAGGCTGTGGAAGGGAAGAATGAATAACAAAATCTGAATTCTTAATGAAAACTTCCATATTACGATGAGTTATTACAAGTTTTTTCATGAGATTTTTTATTTATTTTTTTTTAATGAAAAGATTCCTTTTCAGGTCACCTTTAAAACTTTCTAGAAGTGAGTGTGTCTTATATGTATCTTACAGCTCTTTGAAACTGCTTTGTGACACAAAAAGGAACTGAGCTCTTTTAATAATGGCATGTTATTAAAATACTAATGATTTTGCTGTTTAAAAGTGAGCTTTAATGATTATAACACTCCTCTTTGATCAGCAGGAAATGGTGACTAATCTGAGAGGGAAAAAAAAAAAACACAACCAAAAAACCCCAACAAAATGTTTTAAGACTCCGAGATCTCTCCCAAGCCTTGTTGACTGCTATAAAAGCTGAGACAAGAGAGTAAAAAGAGAATAAAAAAGGCAGCAGACAATAAGTGCAGATATTTTATTTTTATCCTGAAACACTCCCCTGCCTAAATAACAATGAAGCAAATAAAGAAAAATATATACTGGTTTGACCTCCCTTGCTTTTTGGGTTTCTTGCTCTTTCCTCCCCTGTAAGAAACTCGACCTCCCCGTTGATAACAAATCCCTGGACTTTCTCTCTCTTTTCCTTGTCCAAGAAATCACTCAAAATCCAGCTGCCATTTATTGCACTGTCAGGGCTGTCAGGTCAGGCTGAAGATGTTTTTCTTTCTCTCTGCCTATGCAGCAGCCCCTTGGGCATCACGATATCTCCAGCTCCTGTCAAAGATGCAAAAGGCCATGTCCTCCTCTAACCCCTTCCTTAGTCAGGGTGAATGGGAAAAACAACTCTAATCAAAGCAGTTCTAATTAAAAAAATAATTTAAAAAAAGGTTTAAAATAGAATCTCTTGCTGGCTCGATGGGGAGGGGACCTTTGAGGAAGCCAAAACATCTCCTGGTGCAGCCCAGGGTCCCGCTTTACTCTGTGTGTTTTGTAACCCATCCACTCGCTTACTGTCATGCTTAGCTCAAGGCAAATCAAAAGTAAACAAAACCACTATTCTTCATGTCTAAAAGACAGGTTTTTATTTTGGTTTTGTGTTTTGTTTTTGGTTGGTTGGCTTTTTATTATTTTTTGGCAAGATACAGGTACAGAAAAGAAGAAAAAGTAAATTACTTTCAGGAAATTTGATTGGGAAAGGTTTCTCTCCACCTCCTCACGAGCTGACTTGCTCTTTTCTGGCTACCGCAGGTTCTGAAATAGAGGATTTCAGGCTTGGCCTCAGGCTCTGTCTAGTCAGATGCTCCATCAAAGACTTTACAATGTAGAAGTTTCTCTTTGCTTTTTTCTAAGACCCTGCCAAGCAGTATAGCTCTGACTGGCTTACAAGGCTTCCCGTGCTGCCAAACCAGTTTGAATTCTCAGCCTCAAATTCATTCTATTTTTATCTTCACAGGAGCGGAAAAAAAAAAAAAAAAAAAGAAAAAAAAAAATACAATCTGTATGACCTCTTAAGGCTTGTTTTCCATCCTCGGGGATGGCTTAGTGTGAACTGCTCCACGGATCTGACATTGCATTTCTGTCTGGCCAACAAACGTGAACATCCCAGGAGGATCATCATCCACAGCCTGAGTGAGAATATAAAAAACAGCAGCTGGTTGCTCTGGGTGATAACTGGGTTCTCATCACCAACCTCCAACTTCTTCCTCTTGCGCTTACCAGAATTATTACATATGTCAAGTAAATTTATGAGTAAAAAATAAATGAAAACTTTAAAAGGCGGAAACACTTGTTTCTTACTATTTTTCTATATCTCCTCACGAATAATGGTCATTTAAAGATGCTGCTTAACTCTGTCCTTAGAGAGAAGACGGCATTTCAACACGTCATCTTCCCCCTTGCTTTCTCCGGTTTTCTGAAATTTTAAACTGAGGCAAATTTCCCTGCTGTGTTTCAAAAATATCATTATGTGGTTTTAATTATTATTATTATTTTCATACTGTGGCTTTGATTTTAGCCAGAGAAAAATCTGTGCTTAGAATCCTTAGAATCAAAGAGAAATTTAATGGAATAATATTTAAATATTTTTTTCCTCAGAATAACTTTCTGAGATAAGGAAGGAGGAAAGTTAGGCTATTAATTCTTCCCTTGTTTCCTTTGTTCAGCTTCGGGGATCAGAAATGGATCAACTGACTGTTATTAGAGACTTAAAATGCAATAGAAAATTTTTGGGGTTTTTTTGCTGTTGTGCAGTTGACGCTTTTTTTTTTTCCTAACTTATTAACATTACCAAGAAATGGTACGTAACACCATAACACATTAATAGATGTTGTTCTTTTAACATTGTCATACCACAATCTCTTCCTGTATGCTTTTACAAGTATTGTGTGAAAGAAATAAGCAGAGCTTGTGTTTTTTTCTTTTTTTTTTTTTCCCTTAAATTTCTACAACATAGCAGAAAGAAAAGCCGATTAAAAGATTTATTCAAATATTTACATGACACACACTGTTGCAGTATGAAAGTGTGAGCTTGCTCCTTTCACAAATCTCTTTAGCAGGAAGTCTTTTCTCCCCATTATTACTAATACAACTTTCAATGGTAGTTACAAGCCGCAGTTTCGAAGACCTCAGCCTCTAACTGGGCACCTTCTCCAGTTCTTCTCTCCTTCCTCCTCCTCTCCCCTTCTTGGCCTGGGTGGTGATCCATGGAGGATGCATCCAACCCATCTCCTTGCTCCAGGACTTCTCTGCCCTCTTCTCCGCGCCTCCTCTTTATAATCCCACTCTATGTGCCCTTTCTCTCCACTTCTCCTTACGTTTGTAAGAATTTTTTTAAGTGGGTTCTAGTTTAGTACCCTCTACGTTATAAATACTCACCTTAAAATTCATCGCTTTCGTAAGACTATGAAATGCAGTAGAAAATTACGATCGGCATCCCAACTGGGATCAGAGCCATCGTTCCAGGTCGTATATCATAGGAACCAGGAGCAGCCCTGAGCCAACAGCCCTACCTGCTGTTCCTGCCTCTCCCCGCTTCCTGGTGTTCCCAAAGAAACTGGAAAATGGGTTCCAGGAGAAATGAAGACACTCTGATATTTATATTACTCAATGTATGGAAGATGTCTAAGCAGTACGGCGAGGATTGAACATTTTCAGTGCTCCTGTTGAGAGGGAACCGCAATATCTCCCTACTCCCATGCATTATTCCTTTGTACAATGTCACTATACATTCTCCGTTCCCACTGTGGTGCAGTGGAAGGCAACAATTTACCTTCAACACTGAGGTAATTAAGCACAGATATTTATAATATAAATATGCAGATGTACACAGTTAGCAGTGCATTCTACAATATCAATTCCTAATGTTCCTGAACGCATCCAAATATCAGAAAACACACATTTTATGCTCCCTGGTAAATACAAGAGGATGCGCAGACATAAAGAAAATAAAATGCTTTGTCTTCGGACATTTAGCTGGTTTGTGGCAGATCTATCCTCCTGTGAGTTTTAAATGTATTACCTTCCCTATTATATATGTACGGTGATCAAAGTCTCATGAATATGCGTGCTGGTTACCAAGCTAGTTGGAATCCTTTACAAAGTCATTCCCCACGAGTACAGCAGAGACAAAATCACTCTAACTCAGCTCATGTTTGTTTCCTGTAACAGCCCTCAGCACCATCATCAATTTTATACCAGTTTCAAGGACCAGTAGGAGTAACAGGTTCTGCTTCTTGACCACTGGAGAAAAGAAGTCCCATATGAAAATTTATCAAAACTACGAACTGCAGACATGAGAAGCCAAACACCTTACTTCAAAGGGATTTGATAGGTAGTATATTATGGCAAAACTATTTAATCTCCCTCTGTTTCCAATTGCCATTTTATTTCCTACTAACACTGTTCTAGCTTTATCTTCAATAGATGCTTCACTGACACATCCAGACTCTGAAGTACTCAAAGGATCAGAGGAGACGTAGCTGCTCCTGCTGGCAATGACTCCCTACCACAGCTCCGATACTTACACTGGGCTCCTCCTCACCGAAAATTATTTGACGTAACAGATGAGGATTAGTACTGCAAGACCTCTAACTAGGTAA
>VWYH01017008.1:0-15753 GCA_013399365.1 Pampusana beccarii | reverse complement strand
ATGTGGAATGCATAAACAGGCTTGTCTTTGACTTGTCTTTTGTAAACTTCAGTTGCTTTAAAGAAAGTTACCTATTTCAGTGGAGAAAACCTTTAAAGGAAGTGTGGATTCAAATATTTTCTTTCTTGATTGTTCTGTTATCTGCCTCAAATCTGAGTCTGTCTTGTGCCCCTGGACATGTGCTGGTAGTACTACAGAAACCATTTCTGTGATCAGTGTCAGTCCACAAATTGCTTCATTCAGCAAAAGCTTCTGTTTTAAAGATTTAGGTGCAAACATCTCTGTTAAGATCACAGAAACACAGAAGCATTTCACAGAATCATAGAATGGTTTGGGTTAAAATGGGCCTTAAAAATCATTTAGTTCCAAACCCCCTTCCATGGACACCTTCCTCTAGACCAAAGTCTTGCTTAAAGCCCCATCCAACCTGGCCTTGAACACTTTCAGAGATGCAGCATCCACAGCTTCTCTGAGCAATCTGTTCCAGTGCCTCACTATCCTCATAGTGAAGAATTTCTTCCATATATCTAATCTAAATCTACCCTCTTTCAGTTTAAAGCGATTACCTCTTGTCCTATCACTGCATGCCCTTGTAAAAAGTCCCTCTTCAGCTTTCTTGTAGGTCGCCTTTATGTATTGGAAAGGTGCTGTTGCATTAAAAGCCTTATTTTAACAGAACGCCAAAACTGCACCTACCCCTTTTGCAGGAAATGGTCCCATTAGGACATCGTACTAAACATTCCAAGCTAGAGGTGGACTCCTTGATAGCATTGGACTTTGTCAGTGCTTGATAATGAAATAATAGTTGCTGAATTCCCTGGTTTACACGTATATTGACCTTGGCTACTGCTGCTTCTTTGGCATGACTGAGAATATGGAGTATTTTGACTAATGTAGTTGAACGCAGGAATTTATAATCCCATTTTATTATACCTACAGGCAATGGAAGACCTAAAGATTCCTTTGCTATTGGTTTTGCTTCACATTATACTCCTGAGTAAATCTGTGGTCTCTATAACAATTACTGAGAGGAATAATGGGAAATGCAGCTGCAGGGCTTCAACCTTTTGCCAGCACTTGCTGCTTTTCCCTTGGAAATAGAGTTCTGTTACGCATCATCTTATTTCCAGAAAAGTGGTGAAAGATCAACTTATTCTTTGAGAACTGCATGGCTTTGGGAAGTCTTAGGTTTTATATATATGTAAATATAGCATTTGGCATGGTATATTAGCTGCCCCCCTACAGCTTTTCTTTATAGCTTCTTTACAGTCTTATCAGTGCTCTGAAGGTTGTTTCTTGTATACCATTTCATAAAAGAGAGCTAGGCTAAGATAGCAGATATTTCAACCTCAAGCTTCATTGCATTAAAAAACTGGAACCACTGAGGACAAAATCTTGAAATAAGAAAGTTCAGGCCAGTTATTATTTGCTCTGCAGTTCTGTGTAAGGTCCTGATTCCTTTGAGTTTGTCCCCTGCAATGTCTAAAAGCTTCTAAAATCAGAGAGAGAGGCTGTATCGGTTTGTACCAGAATAGTGCAGGTTATGCCTCATCAGCTGTTGGACATTTTGCACACTTGTATGTCCAAAGAAGAGCTCACCTAATTAAGGCAGCGTCTTAGGACCTACCAAGAGTATCTGGCAGATACCAGCTGTTGTTGATACAGAATATGAGATCAGCATGCCTTCACTCTCAGCAGGTACCACATTCTTTAAATGAGACAGTTGCAAATGAAAGGATTGGAAAGCATCGATCCAGAATACCCAATTCAAAAAGGATCCTTTTGGCTGCAAGGGTTTATTTGGATGTGTATGTTCTGGAATGACTTGTTATGTGCTTCTTCTGCCATCCTGCTTGCAGAAGTAGAATCACTTAATTCTCTATGTGGTAGAGCAGGCTGCCTGACAACACAGAGGGCTGGGGCTCTACTGGAACAATCTACTTGACCAATCCAGGATAATGAGGGATGGAGGCATATTACAAGCATAAGGATGCTCTGCAGCCTTACTGGATTAACGAAGTCCAAAATGGTCACTTCAGCATCCACGTATCTGGATCTGGGAGGCAGAGGAATTTCTGACTGTCAGGATCTCACAGTACATCCAGTATTTTAACTAGTACATGAAATTTTTGTAGTTGAAAAACTGCTGTCAGTTCAAAGTGTTACTCTTAGGTCTTTCTACAGTGCTGGTAGCGTTTAACAGAATCTTTGTTATTGATAGCACTTAAGGAGACAGGAAATAAAGAATCACTCCTCTTCAGCAGGGAATCCAACCAGCATTCACGAAGCTCCATCGAAATCCTTTTGCCTTTTTTCATGAGCTTAAAAGGTCAACAAACAAAACGATAAAATGACTTTTTTTTCCATCCATCCCAAACAGAGCTATAGGCATTAAGGCCTCATTGCTGAGTTTGGGAATGCAACTTAAACGTCACCAGATAGATGGCAGATATGGAGACACATTACTATTAAATATTCTGGAGTGTGGGCAGAGTACAAAATTGTGAGAGATTCTCATCTTTTATAAAAGGACTAATAAACCAGAAACTCAACGACTACATTTTATAAGACAGTAATTTGAACACATTTACTGTATCGGGAAGCAACTTTTCTGTGAAGCTGATGTTACCGGTGTCTGAAGTCTCATCTCTTCATCTTCCACATCTGCTAAGCACTCTGACAGCTGGCTTGCATGAAGTCATGAATAAATTATTCACAATTCACTTGCTCTTTGAAGAATTACTACATCAGTCAATAGATTTACTTGGGACAGAAAACAGAAACCAAACTTTCTGCTCAGAAGAGCCTGGTCTCCCTGTGAAATGCACTCCTTCCTGTTTTGCCTTAGGCAAAAAATATTCAGGTGTCTTCATGTTTTCACTTTGCTTAGCTAACGCTACTCCTCAGACCTAAAGTATCTGAGAAACATCCATTGTTTCAGAGCAAAGGAACTGTCTACCCTCCCAAGCCATCTCTTCCAACAGCATATTTCTCAATGATAGAGATATTCATCTTTTTTTGTACATAGATGTCACTTTAGCTGATATCAGAATGATTCTGTTAGGAAGACATGTCCAGAGCAGTCTTTTTTTGACTTAATATGGATGTCTTGCATATAAGTCTGAGAGGAGGGAAAGTTGCGACTTACCATCAGCTGTATCAGTATGTATCTCTGGGCCCTATGTCACTACCTAGCAAGGTGTAGACAGGTTATTTTCTAATTATACTTTGTTCATGTTCCTTGTGAACGTATTGCGAGTTTTCACATCTGTTGTTATCAATATTGTACTTGTGCTTTTTGCCCAAAATACTAACGAGCTGTCATTATTTAGAGCCATCCACAGTAGCTCCAAGGTCTCTTTCTAGAGTACATTTAAAAGGCTGATTTGATTGTTGAATGGATATTTACCCATGCACCTTACAATTGAATCTCATCTGACATATTATTGTTTACTCAGTATCGTGAAATACTTCTATATTTCACTGTCAGCTTTTTGGTTTTTTAATACTTTATTATCAACAGCCTTTTTCATCTCACTGTTGAACCATTCCTCCAGATGACTAAGCATAGCGGGCAGCACACGTTCTGGCACAGCTTCTTGGGGAACTTCCCTGGAACAACTTTCCATCGTGACAGCTTCACCATTTATTCCTGCCTTTTATTTCTTACTAATTAACCTGCTATTAATCTGTGAGTCGATGACTTCTTTCATTCCACGGCACATAGTTCCTTTAAGGGCACGTATTATGTAAGGGAGTTCATGAAGTTTTCAAATGAAAATAGTACATTATGTTAAATGTTCCACCCTTTAAAGTATTTCTCCTTAGTATAGTATATGTTCACTCTGAATCTATACTATAGTATCTTGAAACAATCTTCTTTCTGTCTGAAAATATGTGATCCTTTTGGCCACTAGTTTTAATTCATCTTTAAAAGTTGATTATTTTTACATAGTTGCCCCTTTGAAAATTAAAAAAAAAAAAAAAAAAATCATTACCAGAGAGATTTTTTGCAGCCTTTTAAATTCCTTTATAGATATTTGACTTGGATACATTGTGGTCAGTGTTGGTCCCCAATATGGAGTAGTTGCTCAGTAGAGACGTTTTGAATCAGGGCCTGGACACTGCTCAGGGCCAAGTCATAAGGTGCTTTGTCCCTTTGGGATTCTTTGGCTCTCTGTTCCAAGAAATTGAAATTACTTGTTACGCAACTAACTTCTAGCTTTTTCTAATATGTATCACTACTTCTTCATCCATGGTACTCCTTTGTCATTGCAACATTAACTTGTACCCAGGGATGATGGTGAGAAAAGGAAAATCCTTAGAAGTGTGCCAGATCAAAGCTACTCTAATTTTTAATGTAGGTTAGATAAATAAGAACTGGTCCTCAATTTTGCACTAGATAACTAGTTACATTCTGTTTCTGTTTTTTTACTGAGGCAAACCTCCAAGTCTTTTGAGACTTAATGTTCTAATGTCATAACATTCAAGCTTCATGATTCCTAAAGAGTGTATCATGAAAAGCCTGAAGTGATTTTTTTTTTTTCATTTTTTTTTAAACCGAAGCGAAACACAACAATATGAGAGCAATATAACATGCCTCTGTGGCTGCATATACTGGAAGTATGCAACCTGTAATCCTCCCCTCTCCCTTTTTCAGACAAAAAATATGCAGGGGCCAGTGTAGCCTGTCCATATGGTTATGGAGTTCAGAGACCTTGTTATGGCTGTAAACAAAACAGTAACATAATTCACCATCCATTATAAATCCAAAGTAAAAAAGCTGAACAAAGTTTTGTTTGGTATGGATGATGTATGTGCAAGTTCTTTGCAGATAATGCCTGAATTTTGATGTGAATGAATAATGCAGATGCGAATTTCACGCATCCAAAGTTTGTGTTTCTCTTGCTGCGTTATAAACACACTGCTGTTTCTGATTAAGTTAGAATCAAAACCTAAATAGCTCCTGCTTTGACCAGGGATATTTAAATTGCCCTGTCTAGAACATTTTTTTGCCTGAATCAAACAACTGAAAAAAACAAGGTTGGGATTTCTCAGAAGTTCTCAATGTTGTATAAGCTCAGGTCAATACCAGAGTCAATTATGAAACTTCATTTATTTTCAGTAACAGTGCACTAGCTGTTAACCGTGTTGAAAAACAAACATCAGAAGCTTTTTCCTCATGGGCAAGTTGTGAAATACACTTGTACATAGGTGCCAAATGCAGACTTAGTGTTTGTAGGGTCACTAGTTTTTGTTTAAAAGAAACTGGTTTTATTTACATGACAGTTAAACTTTGTCCAAGTATCTCATTAAATATGACTGCTTTCAGTTAAGTGGCCAGGTTGTTGAGAAGTGATATTATTCATTTATGACACTAGCTACGTGAAAGGTTTGTACAAAAGGGTGTTTTAAACAAATGAACACAAGTGTCAGAAAGTCATTTATTAAAAGTGACTTCATTGACAAAGAGAATCCTGCTGTTAATCTCAATCAGTATGTTTAAACAGGATTTGTGTTCGTTCTCTTTATAGCATAACTTCAAACCAGTTAGACTGAATATATGGAGATCTTAAATTGCCCAATTGTATAACTTTGAGCATGAATTTAAGAGAAAATAGAGGAAGGAGAGAACAAGCTCTTCCATCCCTCTGCCTTGCCCAGACCAGCATCACTCAAACCATTCCTGTTAGCTACTTGTCTAAAAACCCTCAAGGCTGGAGGTTGCACACCCTGTACCTCTAGTTCTGTGCCCTCACTGCTGGGATGGGTGTCCCTGTCTGATGTGCCTGTGATGGTTCAGCTGTTCAGGGCCGTGTGAAGACCCACCCTGAACTAGGTTCATGATCCTGGTTATCTCCTACCCTATTGCAACAGTGGCTGACTCCAGATGCTTCTGAAGACAATGGGGTAGAAGATGTAGAGATCTGAGATGATTCGCCTGTTCTGGATTAACTGATACATAAATACAGGCACCATAGACCCTAATGCGTGAAATGTAATCTCTCTTGCAAAATCTGTTACCGTTTCAAATTGAATATTCTTTCTAGCTTCATACACTTTTGGCTAGGCAATTTTTTTTGTCTCTTAACATTCAGTGGCAGTGATTGTCATAGTTTGTCTATGCATTTTATGAAAAGCTGTTTCCTTTTACTAGGCTTAAATTTGTTGTCTTTTGGTTTTATTCACTGTCCCCTGTCTCGTGTGTTAGGCAATGTGAAGAACAAAAGCTCTCAACATGTCTTCTCTGGAGTATTCATTATTTTTTTTCTTACATTCCTTCTTGCTGATGTTCATTTAGAGATGAACAATCCATTTCTTTTCAGTTCTTCTCAAATGACATTTTACTCATCCTTCCCATAAGCCCATGTAATTTTGCCATACCTTTTTTTTGAGATGGTGCCACTGTTATTGTACACTGTATTTGAAGGAAACCCACAATTCTGCTTATTTGTACAATGGAATTCTAACAATTTGCCTGCTGTTTTTCATCTCAATTCATATTCATGTTAGCAACTTGTTTACTTTTTTTTCGACTGCAGCCACTCTTGGAATTGAAATTATAATTGAGTTATTTTGCTTTAAACTGTATGTGCTTGAGGTGAATTGGAGGTTTCAGTTCTATTATTGAACCCAAAGCTGAGTTTTTTGTTAAGTTTTTGTGCTGATGGTGAAATATACATGCATGACCATGTTGCTTATTTTTCTTGTACTGATGTGTTGGACAGTTAAATATCACAACACTACTTTTTAATGAACTCTAATTAAGACCTTGGGCCAGACTGTATCTAGATTTGTCTCAGTGTAGCAATATTTACAATCACCATAGATCTAGTCCTTACGCTTCTAGTGTTTTCTACCTTTTATTGCATATAGCTGCTTACTTCATGCTCTTTCAAAGCTTTTTTTCCCAGATAAGTTTTTCTATATGGACAGCTCTAAAAGCTAAATAAAGACTATTCAAGTAGAAGGCAGCGTGCGCTGCTAGTTTGCCCTTGCAAAATAATTGTGTGCGCCTTGATGAAGCAGGCCTTTAAAGGTACTCTTGAATTCTTTGAGATATGATTGTTTTGAAGTCCTTTACCTTTATTCACTGGAGACATTAATTTTTTTTTCTTTATTTTCCATGCTAGACACAAGGGCTATAGATGTCACTGCAACCTGAATAATTAAAATATTCTCATTTGCACACCCTAATGATGGAACTTAAAGCAAGGTGTGCTTGCTTTAAATGAGCTTACAGGTCAGACGTCACCTTTCACATTAACTTCACAGCAAATGAACTCAAATGTGCTAGACAGAGCCAGCAAAAGTTTTCTAAAACAAAATTCTGCAGCTTTTCTTGTTTAACTGCATGTCTCATGAATGGTTGCCACAAATTAATGCTCTTTAGGGAGCAGGAAATTATTTTTATTATGTTTCCCGTGATTTCTTCATTCTAACTACTTTACTCAATGGAATTCACTTAGAAAGATGAATGGAAAAACTCAAAATACCATGTTTTGAAAGCTGATGTGACTTGAAAAATATTTTTTGTGAACTTGTAAGTTATTTCTCCCCATTCTGGTGAAGTGCAAATTAATTTTCAGCTGAAGGCTTTAATGGCCAAGAATCATTTATATTGACTGCTGACTGCTGCAAGAACATTTTTGTTAATTGAATGTAGTCTAAGAGCATTACATGGCATGTTTTTGCAGACATTGATGAATGTGGAACTGGAAGGCATAGCTGTGCCAATGATACTGTTTGCTTTAACTTGGATGGTGGGTATGACTGTCGATGTCCCCATGGCAAGAACTGCACAGGAGACTGTATCCATGAAGACAAAGTCAAGCACAATGGTCAGATTTGGGTGCTGGAGAATGACAGATGCTCTGTCTGCTCGTGCCAGGTCAGTAGAAGTAGCTGCTTCTGCAAGATTATGGTAGAGATGAAGGGAAAAGTGTCATGATTTACATGAAATTCCTGTTTTAACTGCCTTCTCGTGTGTGTGTGTGGTGCTACAAAACAAATGGAATTATGTATTATACAGGGTTTTGGGGAGAGCTTGTCTCTCCAACTTGCATGAGCAGAAGAAACTTTCCATGGAAAGCAGAATACTGGATCAGATACTGAAGTGATATCAGATACTGAAGTGATACTGGAGGAAGGATGACACTACTATTTGGTTAGCAGAAATGCCACGTGTGTTTTCTGGGTGGGGGCGGCGTCATTTTCATGCAAAGAAACTGTCTCGACACATATTTGCGTTGGTGACTGAAACCAGTATCTCTAGTAGATGGCTATAGATAGAAGTAGATTCTGTATCTGCAGAGTAATTCAGCTTAACTTTCTCAAATGTTTGCTGTGAGAAGCTTCATCCTAAGCTAAATGCTGATGAAGAATGAAGATCCAGTCCTCTGATGACAAGGTCCTGACCATTTCAGCAGCTCAGGTTTCATGGGCGTGAATTTAATTTCAGACTACTTACCATCTTATGTGAATAATTACAGAAGAGAGGGACAGATCTGGAATTCTAAAGAGACTGGACTGGCATCTCGTCCTGTCCCACTCAGTGGGTGAGGGCAGAGTTAACTTTTGAATACTCTGTGCAGTAACCAGGAGTAACGACAATTACACAATAGGTTCAATTAAATAACGAATTTACTTAAAACTCAGTTGAATTACAGGGAATAGTGGCTTGGCAAATGTTTGTAACTATATCATAAAACTTAACAAGGCTTCAGTAACAAAACTCACAACAATATTACCCTTACGTGCCCAGAATAAAGTTAGAGAAGGAGAGAGAAAAGAGAGATTAAACATGCTGAAGGTCCATCGATCCAGCAATGATCTCTGTAGTTCTCTTGGTGGTGGGTACAATGAAATTTCACCTCTAGTGTCCCGCGTGAGAAGTTTTTTAAACTAGTTCGTTTGCATGTGAGACAGGAGAGGGCAGCTCATCTCCTCCCTCTGCTCACTTCTCATGCTAACTAAGGGGATTGTTCCAAAAATGAGTCCGTGGTCCCGGAAGTGCCCAGAAGTGAGTCTGTTGGTCCTCCTGGGCTAGCTGGCAATTCGTTATTTCCCCTGGATGGTCAGTGATCACTGAATGACCCTGCCTTTCTGCAAGCCAAATTAATGAGAACTCAAGGAAGAGATACCATTAATGAGGGCCTCATTTTGCAAATAATAGGTAAGCCTTGAGGAAGAGATAAGTCCTGCCTTCACATCACTCATCTCTCCCTCCCTGCCAGGAGTTGCAAAAAACAGCTGTTAAAGGCACAACAAGATGCATACTGTGTCCATGACACATCTGTATGAGAATGGTTTAAACTTCGTGCAATCCATTAAAATTTGACCCTTGGAAAAGACATGGTTGGGTTTCGTCACCTTAGAGGAGAGCTGTCTGAAGGTTAGTTGTATGAAGAGTGTATGTAAGACAGCAGGAGAACTTTTTGGTAGTTACCGAGTGTGTATTGTGGATTCTGCCTCTGTTTGAATTGTATTTTGGCAAAGATACCGTGTAGTGGAAAAACTCATGAGTTGCTAGTGGCTTAGAATTATGCCAAAAACCAAATTTTGGTACAAATACTGCTGGAGTTGGTCACATTTCTGCCATTGCTCTATGCCTGTCTTCCAACAACAGAGTGGATATGTGATGTGCCGGCGAATGGTCTGTGACTGTGAAAATCCCACCGTGGACCTATTTTGCTGTCCTGAATGTGACCCAAGGCTCAGCAGCCAGTGTTTACATCAGAGCGGGGAGCTTTCCTACAACAGTGGTGACTCCTGGATCCAGAACTGCCAGCAGTGTCGCTGTTTGGTGAGGCTCCTGATTGCAGCAGCAGAGACAGGAAGGAAAAGATATGAGATATTCTGATCTGTGAATAGTTAGTTTTCATGTATTAGCATCCATTTATTTTCCTCTGGAGTGTATGTGTATAATTGAAATCTAGTTTTCATGGATATTTGTCAGTATTGTCAAGTTCCAGTCAAAAATGCATCTTGACACAGTAGACATAATAGAAATTATTTAATCATTAAGATTGTTTTAGCAAAGAGTGGAGGTCATTTAGATATGGCATCTACACAGCAGTGCTCATGTATTCACTCATTCAAAGACCGATGTAGCTGTATAAGGAAATTCTAAATATGAATTTCTCATCATGGTTCATAATTCCAAAGATGCCAATAGACTAAAATCTGTTTATTCATTCAGACATTCTGAGTAACAGAAAAAATAGTACGACTTGATGCATTTTTCAAAATAGTGAAATGAGTTTTGAAAAAAAAAGATCTATTAAAACCTGTGATCTTTTTCCTAGGCACATATTTCAGAGTCTGAGCAAAAATTATTCTGCATAATGCCATTCAGGAAGTTCGTGTGGCAGAAAAAAATCCTAAGATAAAAACAACTAGCTTTTACCACAGGTTCTCTCCAAATATAAAGCTTAATCCATCTAGCAGCTTTCTCTTGTCAGGGTATCATGAATAACAGCCAGAAAACAATTTCTGTAGACATTGTGCTTTCAGTGTTACTGCTGCTAAAATCCAATGAAATAGATTCTCAGGTGCTTCATTAAATGTCTTAAAAACAACACAACTTACAGTTTGGGATCTCAGTAGATCTTCCTGTTTTGTTTTTTTTTTCCAAGATGCTACTTCTATAACTAAAGCCTGCTTGCTTTCAGTTGTCAGGGATTTTTTGGGGGGGTGACAAATATCATCTACTCCTTGTACTGTCCATCACTATAAAAAATGAATTGAAATATCAAGATCACTGGTTGGTTTTAACATTGCTTTCATTTTACCATCATGTGATTCAAAAAGAGGAAAACTGTCCCAGGTGAAAATTTTGTAAAAGGGTAACTTCTCAATACTTCCTGCAACAAGAGGAGAAAATTTGGAGCTATGGCAAATCCCATGGAATTTTTTTCAGCTTTTACTCTGGAGACACTGAACTCATTATTCTCAAAGTCTTAGATACAGTTTTTATGAATAAACTTCTTTCCTAGGACCAAATGCTATTCTCTTTGCGCCCTCCAAATCCAGACTACTCAATCTGTGTTTCAAATGAGCTGAATAAGTTGGAGGTCAGAGAAGGACCCTCTCCAGAAGTAATATGCATTAGTGACTTCTGTGAAGTCTTTCCTTTGACCCATAGATCTGAAACTTTGGCCCTCGTCCAGAGTTGAAGAGAGGCTGACCCCAACTTCTAGTAACTGATGCGAATAATCAGACATCTTTAGATTGGTGTACAGGCATCCAGTAACTTCCCCTAAGAATATTCTGGCCCAATGCAGGTCTCTGCTTTGACCTTTTCATACCCTGACCATACCGAACCCATGATGCAGAAAGTGTGATTAAGTTTGGAAGTTCAGGTATTCCGATCACAGCATCTAAAATGGATAGCAAATGGGCAGAGGTCCTCTCACTGAAAATGTGCTGGTGTTTCCGCTGCATTTGGCTGCTGGTAGCTGACACCCTTAGTCCAGCGAATGCATTTGTAATGGTGGCAAAGAAAAATTCCAGCGCATCCAGACTAGAACAGTTGAAGGGTTTCTATGGCAAACCAACAGCCCTAGTAGATGTAAGAACGAGAGGAAATAGGAGATTTCAAAACGCTTTTGCAGTGCAATCATATTATGGCTTCTGTCACTTGCAGGAGTAGGAAATCACAAGGACAGATCCATATTTTGTATTTCATGAAGTTTATGGAGAATTTTCAGCTGCAGCTTGGTGGAGAGTGTTTTGAAACAAGTTAAATCTAATACACTTCCTGAATGGCATGCGGAAAAAAGCACCCAAGATGCTGTTTCCCTCAAGCAATGAATATCAGTGTTCTCTGCACTGACTTCTGAATAGGACCAGATGGATAAAATGAGCCAGCTGAGAAACATAGTGCTGAGTCAGATGAATAGATAATGAAACAAAATAAGAGCTAATAATCTTCTCTTGTTCTTGTAACATTTGTAAACAGCAAGGCGAAGTCGACTGCTGGCCCTTGCCATGCCCAGAGGCGGATTGTGAATTCAGCGTCCTCCCCGAGAACGAGTGCTGCCCGCGCTGTGTCACCGACCCCTGCCAAGCAGACACCATTCGCAATGACATCACTAAAACCTGTCTGGATGAAACCAATGTCGTTCGCTTCACTGGATCTTCTTGGATTAAGCACGGCACAGAGTGCACTCTCTGCCAGTGCAAGGTAAAGAGCATAAAAATGAAGCTGGGATTCCTCTTTCCCAGCTTGTTCTGTGGCACATAAATATTAATGCACTGAGTCTGGTCAGTGGGTAGTTGGTGTCTACACTTGTTTTAAAGCAGCAGAGATAACAGTAGAAGTGACCAGCTTATTTAAGTTTGCTCTTGCATGTGGTGGAAGGATGGTTTAATGTGGTAGCAGGTCAGAAGCAGGAAAACGGCCCGTGCCACAGAGTGCTGTGGGCAGACTAGTAGGTTTGGTTTTCCACCAGGGTAGCTCAATTCAAGTTTGATGGCAGTTTTTACTATATAGCTCCATGCTGTCTTGGAAATTTATACAGTAAAAAATAGGCATGTAAGACCAGATTTCACACAAGAAATTTCTTCTGTGTAATAAATACTATAGTGTTATCAGAACTGGTTGAATTGCTTTTTTTGAGTATAGTAATTGTTTTGAGAATAAAAGGACTAGTTACATGGTTACATTGCTTTCTTTAAAATTAATAGTAGAATCAACATCATATTTAGAACATTTAGTAGTTTTTTGTAGTCAAAGGAATTCATTGTCTGAGCAGAAAAATTAATGGCTATAGGCTTATGTGAATTCTGGCATCTCTTTTTAAAGATTCAAAAGAAAAGGAGGTTAAAATAAGTTTTTACATTCAAAATAAGCCTCTAAGGTGAATTGTATTTTCCGCCATCCAATACTGAAGAATGACAGTGTGTTTCTCCAGTAGCCAAGGAGAGAGAGACAGCAGGATTTATTCAGAGATGTTTATTTGTTACTGAAATTCACTGTTGATTTTGCTCTTTATTCTACATCCTTCCCAAGCACAATACTTCCCAAACTCTAGTACATGACACAATTTGATGCTTTGAAAAGGCACTCATAAAACCTAATCTAACTTCAACACCTCCTCATGGGAGAGATGGGGAATAACTGTTCATTTAGTAGAAGCCGTCAGGCACCACCACCTTTCTCCGCTGTGCCCGACGCAGTCCTGTGTGCAACAGCAGTTGCTGCTATCGAGACATAGTGCTTTCATGTGGTATGTTCCAATTAAGCATAGGCATTTGTTTTGATGTCAGAATGGGCCGGTGGTTAGAAGAAAATGCTATCTTCTGGCAGAGTGGCTAATGGTTAGAAAGCCACCTGCTCCCCAAAGGGTGTTGAAACAGGCTCACATGCAGAAACCCATCCTTTTGGGGTCCATATCTGGTGGCATACACCAACTCCAATGCCAGAAGTTACTTTTTGCCTCTGCAAGTTGCTGAGGTTTATGTGTGTTGGTTTCCCCATCTGTAAAACAAATATGCATGTGTGATTCTTCTCAAAAGCACTTTTGGGATTGAGGGCTGGGAAATGTGTTCTCCCTGCTGTACTGCTAATCAATGGCAATGCAGAAGGAATGTCTTAGTTCTGCTGATGGCCACCTGTGTGCTGCTCCCACCTGCCCTTTTAAGCAAAGACTGAACCTTAAGCATCAGCTAATTTATATTCAATGTAAACACGTACATAGACTCATAAAAACCATTGCTGCATTGTGAATATGTATATAAAATCAAAACAGATACTCCACCGAACCTCAGTTTTAGTATGGCTCAGATATGAATCTCCATAACAGTGAAGATATACCACTTTGTCCCTCAGCAAGCCAAATCTCACTCAGTTCTCTTTACACAGCGATTTTCTTTCTGAAATACGCTACCTGCTCATATTGGCGGCATTTTAACATTGTAGTTCTGCATGCAAGCAGCGCTCTCCCTACAGATCGGATTAATGCTATGCCCAATTTGTATAGTTCTCTGTCTCCCTATATTTTTCTTGTAGACCATCATATGGAAGGTCAAAGCTCCAGTCTAAGCCTCTCTAAGCAACCTATAGTAAAATAGGTTTACACAAATCCTTTAAGAATTCAGAAACCTGGCCATCAGCTAAAGCTGACTTAGCCACAAAACCATTTCAAATCACAAGGTGGACAGTAGGATTGTCTAACCTATAACAGAAGGAGTGAAAGAAGAAAATGGTTGAGTGATTCAGACCTTGGTCTTTAATCAGTCCTGGCAGTTTAGTTAACTGAATGTACTTGGAGTAATTTAAAAATAATAAACACCTTTCATTTGCATTGTAAGAATCAGACTTAAGAAGTAGTAGAGATGCAGAAAACAATTTCTCCAGTACTTTAATGATGTCCATAGGCAATCTGTTCCCTTAATTGCTAATATTCTCAGAAGAATGTCTGGACTATCAGGAAAAACTTAATGGATTAATGTTAGCTGTTATTACAGACAGGATGTATTAACTTGAAGCATTCGGGGCTAAATAAAACCCGGAGTCCCTTCTGCCTGATCTAAGTAAAACTCCCAAGGGCCCTGTCGTGTTCAGCAGCTTTGTGTACTTGAGCAGATGCCTGATACCTTAATGTTGGGAGCATTTCTTCCACTGCTCCCAGCTTCTTTCAGTTTGAGCATTGTAGCTCTGTGGTACAGGCCACAGCAAACCAGTTAGAGGAATCACAATAGCCTGTTCCCCTGGGCAAGGAAAGGACGTGATGACAGTATCATGAATCCAGTCAAAATCTGTAGGTGTCTTCTGTTTTACACGTGTATATGTTCAAATCTGATGGGTGTTTGCAAATGGCTGAGCTTGTTAAATTGACTGAGTTTGTACAAAATACTAATTGTTTAATTTCTTCCTTCTGTTTTTCCTTCCTTTAGAATGGCCACGTCTGTTGCTCAGTGGACCCACAGTGCCTTCAGGAACTGTGACACCAACAACCACTTTCACAAGCAGTTTCTGGTTAAAGAATTTTCCTTCACAAAAAAGACCTTTAGACCAAAAAATGTACAAAATTAAAATTAGATTGATTTTGTCCATCTAAAGTGCAGATATGTGATGAATTCAGTTACCTGAATAAGAGTGAAATTTGTGGGACTCAAGACAAGCTCAGACATGTAAACCTTTGTATGAGGTCAGGCCCAAATCCTATGGCTATTTGTCTGTCTGACATCGTTATGCAGAATATTAGGTTAGTGTAAAGTGGCACATTGTGATGCTGTACATAATGATGTCAAGATCCAAAATCAACTAGGAGGTCTTACAGGGTCTTCTGAAGCTCTCAGAGTCCAGCACTTGACGAGACGCAGAGATTTGTACCTAATCATATTCAAATCTGCACAAATGTGTTTGATTGCTCACTGCAAAATTTAGCAGATGTTTGAGTAAAAGGATGAAGCCTTCAGGAATAAAGAACCTAGCAACTAAGATGTGATATGTACAGTATGTGTGCTGAAAAAAAAAATAAATTAGAAGTTATTGTAAAAACAAACAAACAAACAAAAAACCCCAAAATGCACAGGCATGGCTTCTTAATGTTTTCTGATGGGAAAAGTCATCAATATTTCCTTGTTTTACTGCACTTACTATTATTTCTTGATTGAATTTGTTCAGTATAAGCTTGTTATTGTGCAAATTTAAATAAATATTTCTCTTACCTTGAGCTTCTCTTTGTGCTGTTTTTCCTTTCCAGAGATTTCATTTTAATGCATATTACACAGAATCACAGAATG
>VWYH01016633.1:0-12612 GCA_013399365.1 Pampusana beccarii | reverse complement strand
CCCAGGAGAAAAGGATCTGAGGGTGTGGGTTGACAACAGCTGCACATGAGCCAGCAGTGTGCCCAGGTGGCCAAAAGGCCAACAGCATCCTGGCTTGTATCAAGAGTAGTGTGGCCAGCAGGACTAGAGAAGTGATCGTGTTGCTGTACGCAGCACTGGTGAGGCTCCACCTCAAATACTGTGTTCAGTTTTGGTACCCTCACTACAGGAAAGACATCGAGGTACTGGAGTGAGTTCAGAGAAGGGCAACGAAGCTGATGAAGGGTCTGGAGAACAAGTCCTACGAAGAGTTGCTGAGGGAACTGGGACTGTTTAGCCTGGAGAAAAGGAGGCTGAGGGGAGACCTTATCGCTGTCTACAACTACCTGAAAGGAAGTTGTAGCATGAAGGGTGTTGGTCTCTTCTCCCAAGCAGCAAGTGACAGGATGAGAGGAAATGGCCTCAAGATGCACCGGAGGAGGTTTAGATTAGATATGAAGAAAAATTTATTCATGGAAAGGGTTGTCAGGCATTGGAACAGGCTGCCCAGGAAAGTGGTTGAGTCACCATCCCTGGAGGTGTTTAAAAGGCGTTTACATGAGGTTCTTAGGGACATGGTTTAGAAGTGGTTTTGACAGTGCTAGGTTAGTGATTGGACTCAATGATCTTGAAAGTCTTTTCCAACCTAAATGATTCTATAATTCCGTGATTCTATGAATGTCATGCAAGGCATGTTGAAAGCCTTAATAAACTAAAGGTATGTGCCATTAATTTCCTCCTTCTAATCAACAAGACCTGTTGCCCTGCCACAGAGAGTAAATTATATTAGTCTGACATGACAGATCCTTGTTAGGTGTCATTCATCTGGTTTTTATCTCCCAGGTGCCCCACACTCTTTGATTTCTTGCTCTGGCATTTTTCTACGCATTGAGCAAAGGCTGGTTGCCTTGTAATTCCCCTGTTACCTTATAATGATGAGAACTATGTTGACCTTTTTTTTGGCTGATGATTTATCTAAATTTGCCACTGACACTGAATTCTAACTGTCTTCCTCACTGCAATAGATCATGCTTTTGACCTTACTGTAATGTTCAGGGACTTTCCACTTTCCTTCAATTCTTTCTCTCTTACTTCTTTTTTTTTTTTCTTGTGTTGGTCTTGCCTGCTGCATCTCCGAGTATTTTGAGGACTGCATTCTCTAGTCGGTTCAGTCAGCTCTCTTTATTTTGATCTTTTCTCTTACTGCTTTTTCTAAGAGTTACAGGATATGTCATATCATGGTCACACTTTTACGGGTCACCTTCACTTCCATGTTCTTATATAGAACCAAATGAAGAAGATCCTCTCTTCTAGTTGCTTTCTCCACACCGCATTAACAATGCTGCTCACAACACAACCCAAATCTTGTGGACTGTCTCTGTCCTGCTATTTTTCTCTTCTAGCAAGTTCCTTTGTAGGACTCAATCTCACCAATACTAAGTCTTGTGTTCCATGTTGGTTCTATTAGTTGCTGAGAAAAAGTTGCATTCATCTGATCTTCCTGCTATTGCAAAATCCTTCTGTGCTCACGCCTGTGTAAAACTTACCCGTTTCTATTTACTCTGCAGCTTGATGGCTGTGAAAGTACGAGGGAGATCTGTATGGTTTATGTTAGGTAGAAGATGTGGGTAGTTCTTTCTCTGTTCTAATAATAGGCCACTGACATGTAAAAGACAAGAAATTTGAGATGCATAAAAGGAAGTCTTTTCTTCTACAGACTTATGATTACACCATTCATTGCCATGGGAACTCTTTTTAGCTGAGATTTAGGATTCAAAAATCCTCATGGGGCACGGATGTGGATAGATTACATTTCTAGATAGCATGTGTACTGAAAACAGTGTTAAAGGAAGATGCTAAGTCTAATTCTCCAAAACTCATGCCAGTCTCTAACAATACAGTGCCAGGGTGACTCATGAGGTGCTAAAGTGTCTTACCTTCCCAAGGTGAGCATTTCTTATGTGGGAGCTAAGCAAGCTTTCTGACCCCCAAATCGACTCTGCTGCGTGTGGCATGTTTCCAGCCACTGGTGGTATCATTGCAATGCAGTCGGGCTGTTCCTCCAACCTGAGCACAGCTGCATTTACCTCTGCACCCACTTACAGCTCTTACACCTTCCCCTGAAGCATTTGCTGCCAGAATTTCTGGAGGACATGACCAGGTTTCCAGACTGAGTCAGAGCAGGGGCTGCTTTCCTGTTCCTAAACTTCAATAACCTTTTGGCAGCCGTTCCCAAGCTTTTTTACATACAATCCCACTTCCCGTGTCACCCATCTACTTCTGTTTGCCCTTCCGGGCCCTTCTGCAGAAACTGCTACTTTATGGCATCATGTGCTCCCCACATTCCCTTCCTCTGTATCCACATTTTCCCTACACTCCCACCTCACCCTACTGCCCACATCCCTCCCCTCTCTGCAGCTCTCCAGCTGCTCCCTTCCTCTGCTCTTCTCCTGCACTTCCACCCTGCAGATGCTGCCATGCTTCCTTCATTTCTGCTTGCTTGAGGTACACTATTCCCCACCTCCCAAACTCTGTGAAAGTCTTGCTGTGTTTTCAAAGTCCCTCCAGACTTCCCTTTGCCCTGTTCCCACATCCCTCAGCCAGTACTCACAAACTGTCCAACTCCTCTTTGGCATCACATTATGTCACGAGTGACAAAACTTGCTTGTAACGATCCTGAGATTTCAGGAGGTGAAGAAGCCTATGTCAAGGGAAGCTGGGATTTCCCTAGTTTGCTTTATTGGAGAAAATTGCAGGGAATGAAGAAGCAAGGTGAGACATGGGCAGTTAAATTTGATTGGTGTATTAGGAATGTGTAAGGAGCTCATGAAGTATATACAGAAGAACAGTAAAAAGCAAGGAGCTGCAGCTTCCTAAAGGAAACTTTATTAAGTTTGAAAGTGAATTATAATGGTGTTAAGATAGGATTGTTCTCAGTAGAGTCTTCATCTTCTTTAACAAAAAAGGGCTTTTTGTCCCATAGTGAGTAACTCATATCTGCAGGACTGAATCTAGGTGCAAGCGGTTGTTTCCAAAGCGGGACAATGTCGGCTGCAGGGGCAGGAGTGGTGCCTGTGGATTCCCTTGCCCCTACCCCTCCACTGGGTCCATTCTGCGCAGGCAAACAATTTGGTTTCAGGGAAGGAAGAATAGCACAGAAGGAAAATAGCATAGAGAAAGAAGAGAAAGAAAGCTTGTAATACATTAAAAAATGCTTTTTCTGGCTCTGTTCTTGAAGAAGAGATTTTTCCTGACTTAAAAACACCTACAATGGCAATGAAGACAAATCTCCCAGAAAATTACTGGAAAAAATGTGTAAGGAAGAGGTTGATTAATTTCCAAAGTAATTTTCTGGGACATTTGTCTTCATTGTCATTGAAGGTGTTTCTAAGAAAGAATCTGATTAATTTCCAAAGTTAAGACTGCCCTTGTTTAGACAGAAAATCATGTTTGCCATGTTTCCACTCTGGTGATTTACATTTTTCACTTTGGGCATCGGCCAGAAGGACCTACAGCTTGAGAAAGGATCTTCCATCTTCCTAAGAAGTTAAATCACTGGCACTGCTTCAGCTTTTGTGTATAAAGGAGATTAACATCATATTGACGTATAAGGTTGAATGAACCACAAAACAGATGTTTGGATAGTCAACTGAACACTGAACCCAATGGAAAAATTCCATTTTGATCTGTTTGAGGTAGGCCTAGTTGTCTTGTGGCTATGCAGGATACTAGGATCTGGACTTTATAAATGAAACACTCATTAAAAAAAATTCCTGGAGAAACACAACTGCTTCAGGCTTCTCGTTTTATTTTTTTAAGCTGCAGTAATCTCTAGCATGGAGGGTCTAGCCCAAGTGGAATACATTAACATTAGTTATTCTAATAATTATGGATTTTCAGGTGATAGCCATCTCGTAATCACAGCTGGTCCCCATCTAAAATACTTCTGGTGCCATGATGTTACCTTTTGGTGACTTTTCACAGAGGTTGCTCTGGGAGCAAGGGTGCAAGGCCAATGGGCCCTGCTACAGAGAAGTGGTTCATTACTGGATATTTAACTTCATTCTCAAAGAGCACGACCAAGGATCTCAGTTAAAGCAGTGGATAAGGACCAAAATTAACCAGGGCCAGTCTTTACAAACCACACACGTGACAAAGCAATAAACGCAGGCCTGGATGACTTATCCCCACAGCACAGCCATGCCTTCAGGTCGTTACAGCCAGGCAGCATAATTAGCTGCTGCTGCTGCGGATGTGATTGCCTTTCTTAGGCTTGCCATGCTTTATTGGCTTTTTCAGCCAGGTATTCTAATATTTACCATCTTTACGGTATATGGCAAATTTCCATCCTTTCTGTGCTAGTTGCTTTACCAAAGAGTAGAAATGAAAATCTCATTGTTTTTTTCTTACCTGAAAAGGGATTACAGCACTGACTTTTTTTTAATCTCACTTATAGGCCGAAGGGGAAAGGATGGCCCTTCTACCACGTTATCAAAGCCTTTGTTTTAAGCACGGTTTATTATTGCTCACTTTCTCTAACATAAGGAGTTCATTTGTTGGATCAGCAAGAGCAATGCTGAGGTGAACAGACCTGTGCATCGGTCCTCGTTCATTGCATATGGTGGACACTTGGGTCCAGCCCTTGCTCATGTAGGGTTGGTCAAGGATGCCACTATATCTGCCACTCTTTCAGCCAGATTTGGTCAGGTAAGTGGTAAGAAACAGAGAACCAGCAACTGTTGGTTTTGTTTACCAAGAATTTTTCTAATATATGTTACTACGAATATCAATGTCTCTCAGTTTACATCATTGGCAGATTGTCTTTGTTAAAGGAAGCCTGGAGGTGAATCTGACCTTTAATTATTACTAAGCTGGGCCATGGAAAAAGCCTAAATTAAGACTCTTAAAAGGAGCGAGAGAGGTGGGGGATTTTTTTGGTAATTTGATCTGACAATATCTGTATAAGCAGAGGAAACACATGATACAAGTTGCAATTTTCGATTGAGCCTCTGAGTGTTAGCACTAGTATAAAAAGAAACAGTGCCTTTGAAGTACCTCAACAGACTAAGATACTTATTTAGACAAGGAATGTGGACTGCAAGATGGGGAGCTCGTCAAAAGCCAGTCTGCCTTTTCCAACAGTGCTGCCTTCAAGTTCTGCTTTAATTGAGGATATTCATTTGAATATCCTTTCCTTCAGCTACAAAATTTGCAGATATGTTGATCCTCCTTGATCTCGGAGATACTCTTAGGCTTACAATAGAGATGACGGTGGATCCAGTGTCTGCAGAATCTTCTATAAACATTTACTTTTCTTCTTTCTGTTACTCCCTTTAGGTTGAGATTCATCCCCTTGACTTCAGATGATTCAGATTAAGCTATTCATCTGCTACACTCAATAGGAGATACGCCAACCATAAGGTTTAATTCACGCTACGTATCCTGAATTTCATTTCTCACCACCCTAAATGCAGCCTCTGGAAGTGACTTGCAATCTTCACTGACTTTTGACAGACCATGGACCCCTGGATCCAATTAGATGGCTTAAGGCAAATTTGATCAATGATCATGCTAGTGCCCATGATGACTCTACAGGTTCTTTTCCCCAACAATCAGAGAGCTGAAAAGAAGAGAAACACCACCACTTGCATCCAAGGTACCCAAAGGAAAGCTCCGTCTGTAAGCCTCATAAAAGGAATTCATTTTTGCCTTTTCTGCTCCTTTTGCACTCTTCTCCTTTGAGCTCTGCCAAATTTTACTCTTTATATTTCATGTCCCTCTTCATTTTCGTAAATAAATACCTGACCCTGGGCTGGAGATCTGCCATGGTTTCATGATAAGTGAGCCCTGCTTAAACAACGTGTTTCATCATAATCTAATTTTGGTTTCTACTGTCATTTTCATCTTTCTCCACTTCAAACACTTTAGCAAGTATGCATGATACCCCAGCATATATTTATTTTAGGCCCTAACTGGGAAAGCTCCTTTCTATTCCAGGGATATTTTGAGAGTTCAGAGGTGAGACTGGGTGTGTCTACATGGATGGGTTCAGACAAGTAGGCTCGTCTGCCATGCTCTGAGCTGACCGAATGGGGGCCAGTTCTGGCCTGGAAACCACCAAGCCATTTTCCTGCAGCTCTGTACCCAAGCTAACACACCCTGCAGAGGACACCACATCTGCCTGTACCCATCTGCATAGACATGCCTTAAGCATATAAAGTGCTTAATTCTGTTCGCTTCGTCTTGTTGGTTGTTTCTCCTGATGCACACACATACACATGCACACACATGTGTGTGCGCACACTCCAAATTTGTATACCTGTTACAATCTACAAGGGCTCAAGTGGCACCAAAATATCACAGCAACTATTTTTTTTTTTTTCAAATAACAAATAAAGTGAACAAGCAATTTAAAAGAAGCCTATATCCGCTCTTCGTGAAATATTATACCAGCAGATAAGCTAGATGACCTGACCATGCATTCCATCTCTAGTTTATGATTTGTGATGTAGGTGAAATTAATTGAAAGCGTGGCACTTGTAAACTCTTTACTCCGGGCAATACACTCCAGAGGGAATTAACAAAGAGAAGCACTAGTTCAAAAGACAATCTTTTCCAGCTACATCTGCACTTAAGGTTCACTCTGTGAACTCACAGGCTGTATTGAAATGAGCAAAGGGAATAGAGATCCTGAATTTACCCATGTGCAAACAGCGTCTTGCTATGCAGATGCAGACTATGGCCTGAAACCAACGAACATGGTTTTTTTACAGCCCTTGCTGCCCCGAAATCTTTGGAGGGATTCTGGTTTGGTGCAGACTTCCTGCTGGAGCGTTAGCAAAAAGCAAGCTGGAGCAGCGATCTCACGGCACCTTCAAAGAGCGCTCCCCTGGCCCCGTGCGTGGAACCCCCTGATGCGGGTGTTTGCGTGCTTCTCCTCCCTGACTGGCTGTGATTGATGTCCCTTGGAAGACCCCAGGTGTTCTGGGTACCTGACACTTCTGACTGTGGACAGCTGTTTCATGGAACACAACCGGGATGGAACAAGTCTTGTATCCTTTTCCCCTTTTTCTTGCATTAGTGGAAAAAACGCCTTCAGTAGTGCTTGGGAAATTACTTTTGCACACAGTGCTCTCCTAGACTGTGGAGGGCACATACTGACGTATGGAGTGGATATATTTCTGTGTTTTTGTCTAAACAAATGGAATGGATGCCTTCATTACTAAAAGTCTACTCCAGTAACCAGTGGTGTATTTACCCACTTTTGATTGCAGTGGTCACTGAATTGCTTCCTCATCTTGTAGCATTTAAACAAGCATTACTGGTGGAGGTGCCTCTGTTTCTAAAGGCTTGTCTACAAGAGGAGACTGGTGCGCATTAAGATAGGTTATGAATTTACAGTGCTGTTGGGTTATCCACACTTGATAGAAAAACTTAAGGATGGAAAATGTGAAATTATGCCTGGTGGAATAGCTTGTTTAGCTAAATCTGGTCTAACTGTGGATAATGCCTTATTCAGATGGCAGTTTTGGTCACCTGGCAGATGTTCATGTAAGTTCGCATAGCTTTTGAATAATTATTCCACAGCTTCTCATCCCACTTTTGAGGCATGGTTTCCACTCTCTCCAGTCACTGTTTTTCTTGGCCTTTTTCCAGATGTGAGCTATTTGATAAAATCCTGGTTCAAATGTAGAGTTTCTGCAGCTGTAATCACTTCCGGCAGCCTGCCCAATAAGATAAGCTGATCTCCAAATATTAAAAAGATTGAACTGATACAAAGCTTTACTCCATCATCCTTGAAAAACAAACAATAATCACCACTCCATGAAGGGCTGTTCTTGGAAAAAGGTCTGATTTTTAACACAGAAAACTGAGAACAGTAATAACAGCCTTGCTTAGTTTCTCTTCACAACATCTGTGATGCCATGACTCTGTATTTTTAAACCAAAATATCCCTTTAAACTATTGGTAGGTCTTGTAACTACTTCTGTACAAAGACAGAGATTGGGTAGATGTAAACTGGTATTTGTATGTCACTCCAGCATTCTTTGGCACTGTTATTAGTATCTGCACCATCCAGACTTTCCTTTTTAAAGCTGCTGCCTTCCTGAAAATGCACACAAAAAGGCTAAAAAGAGAACCCTAGGCTGACGCTTAACTCAGCGATGTTATGCTGAAAATTCACTGAGCTTCAGTGGTCATGCTGACATTGATGATAAAGAACCAGGTAGTCTTACTGTGTTAAGTATTCCACATAATGACAGAACCATTCAGGCTGCAGGAGTCCTCAGGAGGTCTCTAGTCCAACACTCTCCTCAAAGCGGGGTTTGGTCTGAGATTGAATCAGGTTGCTCAGGGTTTCATCTGTCTAGGACCTTAAAACCTCCAGGGATGAAGACTGAACAGCCACTCTGGGCAACCACTGCTTGACTGTCCTGACTGAGAAAAAGTTTCTCCCTACATCCAGTCCTTGCAATGCAGCTCAGTCATGAGCTCCCTGCTGAGTCAAGCCACTTTCCTGATACATGTGCTTGTTTTCCTGCACATTAGGATGGTTTTTGTGCTTCGAAGAGATTGTCAGTAAAGACTTGCCAGTTTTCTTGAACGTTTTTGCCCCACAGAGCTACCAATTGTGTGAAAAAACTTAAGTCTCTGCTCTCCTGAAGTCCACGGTCTGTAGTGTGCTACTTGTCTTCTCACTCTCTTCAATATCTTTAAGTCCACTATTTCAGGGCATCCGCAACCAAGCATGCCTTCGGTTATCACTCCCCCAAGCAGTGTGAATGCTCTGTGAACAGCAGGTCTAGGGTGTGCGTGTGTGATCTAGTACCTGCGTCAAGCAGTTGGCCCTGACATCTTCCAGAAACTTCCTGGCTTGACCTCATCCCTCTCTAGCGCTCTTCCAGCATACATCAGGGAAGTTAAATTCTCTCGTAAGAGGCAGAATATTTGGTCCAGAAATATCTTCAAGTTGTTTAAAGAAGGCTTCTTCTTCTTCCTCACCCCAATTAAATGGTCATTAACAAACTTACACCAGATTGTCACCATTACTGATTACTCACCCTTGTCCTGACCCACAACCTCTCACCTGACCTACTGCCTGGCTCATTGAGGAGCGACATTTCTCAAAGCTGCTCTGTCACATATAAGCATCCACACTCCCTTGTCTCTCTGCCTGTCTTTCCTGAAGACCTGGTATTCACCCATCACAGCACTCCAGTTGTGTGAGCTATCCCAACATGTCCCAGTTACTCTAATAATGTTGTGGTTCCTCTTCACCAGCCACAATGAAGAGACACAACCTGGGCCCCTATGTCCTCAGCCAGCACCCCAAATCCATGTAGTCTCTCCTGATATGCTTGAAGTCGCTGTCAGTAACGTTGGTGCCCAAGTGGAAGAGCAGATAGGGCAATAGTCTGAGGCCAGACAACCCTTATCTCTGCAGTGTCCCGGACCCAAGAGCATATCAAATTGGCATGAAGAGACTTCTATTTCCTGCAGCATGGGGTTTCCAGCAACAATTGAACTCCTGTTCCTCTCCATGCAGATGTTTGGTTGAGGGCCAGCCAGCCATGGCACCTTCCTGGTGAGAGGTCATTTCCCCCTGGTCCCAGGGCAATGCACTGGCTCTGTAACTGCAGAACCACAGGCTGAGAAGGACTCTGATATAGGATGCCTGAAATGGTGCAGCCTTCCCCATCTTGTGAGATTCTGTCCATCAGCCCTCTGTGGGCTGTCTCCAACTCTCCTTGCAAACATAGGGCTTGGGCTCCTGGCTCTGCAAGGTTTCTGCAAAGACTCTTTCAGTCTCCTCCTGCTTACCCTCATGGATGGTTTGTGCCCACTCACCTCCTCCTGACACTTCTCCTTGCAGGCCCATGAGGCACATGGCCCATTCCTTCACCCAAAACTGCACTTATATCAAGAGTTTCTATGAAACATCCTTTTCTTCTGCCTGAAAATCTTGTCCAGATGGGAAAAGAGAAATTTGGCCAGATATCAAACAGCCCAGTCAGAACAGAAACATCACTCAGTGCACATGCAGTAAGTTAGATGTATCCAAGAAAGATGAAAGATCCTAACAACCTCCCCGTCTCTCAACCCCACGGTGTGGAGCAGCCTTTGGGTCCTTGGCGCCACAAGCACTGCAGGTAGTAAATGCAGCCCATATCAACCTGCCTATCAGACCCTGGGCTGGGAGAGGGCCTATGGCAGCTCAGGGCTGCAAAACTGAGGCACAGCTTCTCTGCAGGGAGAGGGGAGAATCATCTGTGGACATCTCTCAGCAGTGTATCGGCACTGACAGGGGCACAGAAATGCTGGGATGGGAAAGCATATGGTGTTGCAGGACACGGCATGCTCCATAGTGGTGGAAAAAATACAGAAGAACGTCTAAACATCGCTGATAAAGGATCCCTGATTTCCCCAGCTCAGCAGACCCTCTCCTGCTGGAGTATCTTAATGTGTAGTCCTGTTTTTCTTGCCCTGAAAAGCACTGGTGTGAAGTGGTCCAAGTGTATGAGTGAGTCCGTCAGTCTGCACGTGCACAAAGGGTGCCAGCAGTCTAGCACCAGGGGTGGCACAGGCAGGAAAGTGGTGCCACATTTGTGATGGTGGCACTTGCTCTCAGGGAAGCAGGGACTCCAGTGTCTCCAACCTGGGAGAGTCTGCAGAGAGACGAAACCTCCTCCAGACACTGGGCCATACACAGAACCTACCTGGGCTGGTGACAGCTTCTAAAACCCCAGTGAAGAGTATCATGAAGGCTAGAAATAGTCAAGAGGAAATAGTAGAAAACTGGCTTGAAGGGCAACCTGCCTTCCTTTGAAGTGGATTAATACAAGTCATCACAAAAGTTGCATCTGCAACCCTGAGGGGATTTCTAGCTGACAAGGTAAAAAGATGAAAGCAATTCAAAGCAGTGGGATAGAAAAGGAGAAAATTAATATATAAAGCCACTCAAGTGTGATTTTTTTTAACTTTATGGCATTTATTTTACACACTTCTCCATCACTAATGGAAATACCATTAATGTCTTTCAGCAATATGGAATTCCCTTCTTATGAACCCCCTCCCTGATGTCTGTCTCCAGAGAAACAAAATGTCATGGCCTGAAATCAACCAAGCAATTCCAATAAAATTATCTGTCACTTGCAGTGCCTCTTTCCTGCACACCATAGCAGCACCCTGTCAGCTTCATCCTACAGTGGGGGAAACTGGAGGAGAGCGAGTTAAATGATTGATGTGGGTCTCACAAGAACTGGGGGATAAGTAAGTGTCCTGCCTTTCCAGCTAGCCCTTGTCCTTCAGGCCACACTACTTCCATCAGTGATTTGGTAGTGAAATCATGGCACTGGTATGCCTAAATCTTCTACAGCCCTCACTTTTTTTAGCTATTGTAAACAGCAAATCGTTATCCTGGTTATCTTAGCTGACATGGTGGACAAAGACAAGCGCTTAGAGGGAAAGAAAATAACAGGGATGTATAGTGTGGCTTCAGGAAATCACTTAATGACAGGATGTGGAGAAACTCAAAGACAAAAATATCAGAAGGAATGACAAGAATGGTGCCACAGTAAAGAGTGGCTAAAATGCAGGGAGCAGAGCAAAGCCCTAAAAAGGCAGGCTTAGCGAGAGCTACTGTAGCATCTCACGGGATATCGCTGTGTGCCATGCACCAGCGATTAAACGACAGAGATGTTACCCTAATGTTGAAAGAAAAGCAAGACGAAGGACAGGCAAGAATACAAGGGGGTGAGAAAGAGCAAAATAGATCTCAGCTTTACTACTGGCTGAAAGTGTTTTTTCACAGTTTGTGGTAATCTGCTGCCAAAGAGATCAGCATAAACTGCATGATGGCGTGTGTGTCAGATGTACACACGATGCCTGTCCGAGAAGAGAATGCTGCTGCCCTTTAGATTCGCTCATAGTATATCCATTACTAGCTTCTTCAAACAAGCAATCTCCAAATCAGAGAAGACAGCTTGCATGGGAGAATCTCGCCATCTATTATCAGCCCATATCTGGCCCAAATCCCAAAAGAGTCTGGGGCCCGTAGTGGGAGCTTACATCTAAAATTAGAAAACTCATGACAAAAATAGAACTGTTTCTTTTAATAGCCTGGTTTTATTTGCAGATACTCTTCAGGGAACAGCCCACTGAAATGTGATCTGGAGCCAAATCTTTGACTATACAAACTTGTCTTATTTGTGCTGGTGGTTTAGTGGACTACTCTTTATTTTTAGGTAATAGGAGGTCATTAAAAAATTATCGCACAAAAAATTAGCTGACATGTCCTGAAGATGCTGGCAAAGTGGGGTGCTGAGGGTGTTAGCAGTGAGGGAGAGGGCGATTCCCTTCCTCCCCAGTGCACACAGTGACAGTAGGTCCTGCCACATCCATGCAATGCTGAACTGGGATTATATGCCATGTGTCAAAATGTACCCACTGGTGCCTCAAGTGAACCCTGGGAAAGGATAACGCTATGATGAAAGCCTGATAGATCCTGGACTGCTGAGGATTTATTCCCTACATTCTGACTAGCACATATCTAGGGGTTAAATTGAGGCTGTAATGATTGGCTTCAAGACTGGT
>VWYH01016606.1:0-12595 GCA_013399365.1 Pampusana beccarii | reverse complement strand
CTGAACAACCTCTGAGCTGCCCTAGGGAGCCCCTGTCCCCCTTCCCTACTCCACACATGCACCCCACTGGCACACTCAGGACATCATCAGCTGAACTGCATCTCAGCCAAATCCACACACCCATTGAGAAAGGAAGCCTGTGCAGCATTACATTGTGGCTCAGGGGTGTCTTGCCTGTGCACAGCCTGTTTGGCTCTGTCCTGTCTTCATGTCCAAATATTAAAGCAGTTTGACAAAATGGATGGGTGTGCTTGGTCCTTGCAAGTGGGCACAGGCACTGGGAGATGTGGTAAGGGTCTCCATGCCCAGTTCACACAAGGAGGCTCTGCAGGGTCTTGGGTCCAGGGCAGGTGTGGCCAGCATAAGGATGTCCTCTGCAGCCGTGAGCAGCTGGGAGTGATAACGTGCATGGTTTGAGCTGTGTTCTCACGTCTCCATCACCTCCTTGGGATGCATGGAAAACCTCCAAGTCTCAAGCTTAGTCCAAACTGACCATCCTCTTCAAGTGCACAGTGGTAGAGTTATGTCATTGGTGTGTCCCTTTCCACAATTGGCATGTTTCCTGCCTGGCACTTGAGGAAGCCATAAGGTCTTCATTGTAGTTTAGCCCCAGCGCTNAAAAAAAAACCCACACAAAAAAAAACCCCACAAACAACAAACAAAAAAACCCACAACCAAACAAATAATAACAACAACAATAATAAATGAAAGAATATACAAAGTGATGGATACACAGTGCAATCTCACCACGTGGCAATCCTGACACTGCAGCTAGCCTCATCCAAAGCTGCAAGTGGATTCCCAACCGCAGCCTGTGCCGAAACCTCCCCCGTCCTGGACAGCAGCTTGTGCCCAAAACACAATAGCCCCAACCACAGTCCAGAGAGAATGGAGAGGTCCTGGACTGCCCTGCTCAGAGACTGCCCCCCTGGCTAGCCCCCCTTTTATAACTGAACATGACCTTATATGGTATCGAACAGCCCTTTGGCTAGTTTTGGGTCAGCTGTCCTGGCTGTATCATCCCCCCAGCTTCCTGTGGAAATTAATCCTATCTCAGCTGACCTAGCATGTCTTTGATCTTTTCATGGAGTCTGCTTCATGGTTCATGTTCACGATTCCATCTGAGCACGCATACAAACATGTGATCGCACATGTACACACTATTACTTACCAGGGTCTTTTCCAGGTCTATGGTTAGCTGCTTACCCCATGTACTAGTTACATTTTCTATTACCAGTTGCTGAATGCCTGCCTGAGGGACAGCTGTATAAACTAGCAAATATTAATGCAGTAGACAAACAATTTCCAAAGCATTCAGGAAGTTTCCTCCTGGCCTGCTGTGTTTTCTCCAACACAGAGAGTGGCAGGATGTATCTAATAATTGTCACCAAAAAAGGCTGGATTCCCTGGGGATGCCCAAAGTAATGATCTAGTCCTGCCCTCACCTTCGGGCCCCTCCACAATGTGCGCCAAGCCCTGTTGTCCCACACTACCCAGTGAATATCCCTCTAAAGGCACAGCCTCATGCTGCCAGGAAACATAATTCATGCTGACTCCTTGCTGAGCTGGGCCATAGACCTAGTGAGCAGCTGGCAGGGATAGCTTTTGTTATCTGCTTTATTTGCTGCACCTCTCAGCTTAGAAAAGGAGGATGGCGAGATTGCATCTCTTTCCTGCCCAGGTGCTGCTGGCCTACTGCCCTCCCCCTGGCCCAGCACCTCTGGTTTGTGGCTCCAAGACCTTCTCTTACAGGGAAAAGGGCTCCCCTCACATGGGGTACTCATTTTCTGGTTGTCTTCCTGGGGTGCAGGACCTGCTGGGAGCCACAGCCTCCCTCCTTGGGACATGCTGGAGAGGAAGGACAGTGCACAGCTGTCCTAGCCAGCAGATATGGCCCTGTACAAGGGTTGGGGCTCTTCCTTGGGTCCTCCTTGCTTTTCCACAGCACATCAGCTGAGCTTTTCTGTTGTTTGGTCAAAGCACCTTCCAGTTTGTCTGGCTGCAAAAGGAACAAGAGTGTAAAACCACCTCTTCTGCAGGAGCCTGTCCCAGTGAGCAGTGCCCTGCACTGTAAATAAGCCTGCCCTGCACTTCTATCAGGATGGGTCCCCTGTGTCAAGCCTCTGTGTGCCCTTGCCTTCCTGCTGGGACAAAGAGCCCTTTCACATCCAGTGTTTTTTCCTATTAGCTGCCCAGCCTCCTGGTTTGGACCAGTTGTGATGGTTCAACTGAAATTGAGTTAATTTTCTTCATGCAGTTAGAATCTTTTCTCTTTTTTAACTAGCACGGTCTTTTGTTTATATTTACTACTAGAATAATGAGATAATGCTGCTTCTTCCCTGGGACAGAGTTAATATTTTCTTCCAGTAGCTTTCCAGTGTTTGGGATTTGGTATGAAAGGAATGTAAGAACTCGGTGATATTTTGGCTGTTGCTAAGGAAACCAAGGTCTTTCTTGGCTTTCCAGCTGCAGGTGCAAATTAGTAGGCAGGGGCCACAGGCAGGACAGCACCTAGACTGACACCCAGATTGATCCATAAAATATTCCCTACCATTAGCATCATGCTTGGTATATAATTAGAGTTGGCTTTTTTGGCTCATAAGTTCCATTTGGATTTTCTGGTTTGTTAGTTCAGTTATTTCCATTCAGGAGTTCTGTTCTGTTGGGAGTTCAGTGTTAGTTCAGCCTTTTGCCGTTCTGCTGTTTTGCAGTTGGCCTTTGGGCCTTTCTGCCTTTTGCCTTTTTGCTCTCTCGCTGGGATCAGCTGTTCAGGACTAAGGTGCTTTCCGCTCTGGGACTGGCTGTTTGGTGCAACTGGAGTTTTGTGAGTGATTGCACTGAGTTTATTTTATCATATTTTATTTATATTATATTTTATATATAGTAGTAGCAGTATATCATTATTATTATTTTGTTGTCTTAGTAAACTGTGTTTATTTTGACACACGAGTTTCTTCCCTTTTAGTTCTCTCCCCTATCCTGCTTGGAGAGTTGGAGGAGTAAGCAAGTGGCTATCGTGGTCTTAGTTGCTAGCTGGGGTTAAACCATGAAACCAGTCCATTTAACTTAACTGTTTACACCCTGCTGCAAGGGCCTTTCTTTCCCTCTAAACTTTCTGCAGTTTGGCAGTGAGATCCTGGCTGCTGTTCTCAGGTGATGCTCTGCCCCAAAGATGTGAGGCTGTCTTTCATGGATGAGAAAAGCTTCGTATTTTCTCCATCCTCCCACCCATCTGCCCCCCCGGTCCTGCAGAAAGATGCGGGACAGGGGAAGCTCTGGGAGGTCAGATAGCAGGGAGGCATGTCTCCCCACTCTGACCCATGCTGAGGACCACAGGGCCCATCCCCTCCTCCCTCCCCTTGCATCTCTCCCATTTAATTTCAACCTTTGGATTTGTTTATCTTGGCCTAACAGGCTGAAGATCTTCCCAAAGTGCTTTCAGCCCTGGTGTGGGCTGCCACCTCTTTGATAAACCACCACATTAACCTCTGGCAGCCTCTCACCTCTGCTCTTTTCTCCAGTTTTCTCATCACTCCGATGCCTCATATAATCTCTGAATTGTTTCCTATTCAATATCTTTGAACTATGTGCTGGAGAGGAAGAACCACACAAAGAGCACCGCGGACACATTTTTATGAGACATGTTGAGCCACACAGAGCCAGACACAAAGCACTGCAGCCCCCAAGCCCCTCCTTGTGGTGTGATTACAGCCCAAGACATTTTGGTGAGAGTGGGAAGAGCTGTGTTGCCAGATTTTGCAGGGCTCTGGGTGATTTCAGAACAGGTCAGGCCCCATAAAGCCAAGTGCCACATGAAACTCCCAGTCAATATAACCAATATTACTGATTTATCAATCCCATCAGAGGACAACACAGCTGGAGGAAAATGCAAACAATTATAACCACGCAGCACTGCCTCATTTCTCTGAGTTACTGTGCCCCATATTGGGGCTGTGCTGCCTGAGCTGTGAGTGCAGAGTGGGCACTGCAGGAGGAGCAGCGTGGGGGAAGGGGGCATGTGGCATGCGCAGGGGCTGTAGGGGACCTGGGGGCAGTGCCAGAGGCCCCCTGCACTGAGGCAGGCCTATGTCAGGGTGACAGGGAGCTAGGGACTCTTGGGGACAGTCAGCCAACCTCACCCAAGCCTGGGCACCACCAGCTGGCCCAGGTCACAGTATCACAGTATGCTAGGGATTGGAAGGGACGTCAAAAGATCATCTAGTCCAATCCCTCTGCCGAAGCAGAAACACCTAGATGAGGTTACACAGGAAGGCGTCCAGGCGAGTTTTGAATGTCTCCAGAGAAGGAGACTCCACAACCTCCCTGGGCAGCCTGTTCCAGTGTTCTGTTACCCTCACTGAGAAGAAGTTTCTTCTCAAATTTAAGTGGAACCTCTTGTGTTCCAGCTTGAACCCATTACCCCTTGTCCTATCATTGGTTGCCACCGAGAAGAGCCTGGCTCCATCCTCGTGACACTCCCCCTTTATATATTTATAAACACTAATAAGGTCACCCCTCAGTCTCCTCTTCTCCAAACTAAAGAGACCCAGCTCCCTCAGCCTTTCCTCATAAGGGAGATGCTCCACTCCCTTAATCATCTTAGTTGCCCTACGCTGGACTCTCTCCAGCAGTTCCCTGTCCTTCTTGAACTGAGGGGCCCAGAACTGGACACAATATTCCAGATGTGGTCTCACCAGGGCAGAGTAGAGGGGAAGGAGGACCTCTCTCGATCTACTAACCACCCCCCTTCTAATACACCCCAGGATGCCATTGGCCTTCTTGGCCGCATGAGCACAGTGCTGGCTCATGGTCATCCTGCTGTCCACCAGGACCCCCAGGTCCCTTTCCCCTACACTGCTTTCTAACAGGTCATTCCCCAACCTATACTGGAACCTGGGGTTGTTCCTGCCCAGATGCAGGACCCTACACTTTCCCTTGTTATATTTCATCAAATTGTTCCCTGCCCAACTCTCCAGCCTGTCCAGGTCTCTCTGGATGGCAGCACAGCCCTCTGGCGTGTCAGCCACTCCTCCCAGTTTAGTGTCATCAGCAAACTTGCTGATAGTACACTCAATTCCCTCATCTAAATCGTTAATGAATATATTGAATAATATTGGCCCCAATACCGATCCTTGAGGCACTCCACTAGTTACCGGCCTCCAACTGGACCCTGCCCCATTGACTACGACTCTCTGGCTTCTTTCCTTCAGCCAGTTCCCAGTCCACCTCACTACCCAATCGTCCAGTCCACACTTCCTCAGCTTAGCCATCAGGATGCTGTGGGAGACCGTGTCAAATGCTTTGCTGAAGTCAAGGTAGACCACATCCACCGCTCTGCCATCATCCATCCACCTCGTTATTTCCTCATAAAAGGCTATGAGGTTGGTCAAGCATGACTTCCCCTTGGTGAAGCCATGTTGACTGCCCCTAATAACCCTCTTATCCTTGATATGCCTTGAGATGGCACCAAGGATAAGGTGTTCCATCAGTTTCCCAGGGATTGAGGTGAGGCTGACCGGTCTATAGTTACCCAGGTCCTCCTTCTTACCCTTTTTGAAGACTGGAGTGACATTTGCTTTCCTCCAGTCCTCAGGCACCTCTCCCGTTTCCCAAGACTTGGCAAAGATGATGGAAAGTGGTCCAGCAATGACTTCAGCCAGCTCCCTCAGCACCCTCGGGTGCATCCCATCTGGACCCATGGATTTATGGATGTCCAGGTTGCTTAATTGGTTTCTAACCCATTCCTCATCAACTAAGGCAATCTCCTCCATTGACTTGACTTCCACTGGGGTCTCAGCAGAACAGGACTCCTCAGGGCTTCCTCCGGCAGAGTAGACAGAGGCAAAGAACGCATTCAGTAGTTCTGCCTTCTCTGTATCTTCTGTCACCAGGGCACCCACCCCATTCAGTAGTGGGCCTACATTGCCTCTGGTGTTAGTTTTATCTGCCATGTATTTAAAGAAGCTCTTCCTGTTGTCCTTGACCCCTCTTGCCAGGTTTAACTCTAAGGAGGCCTTAGCTTTCCTAGTTGCCTCCCTACATCCTCTGACAGGAGCCTTGTACTCTTCCTAAGTGGCCAGCCCCTCCTTCCGTGACCTGTAGACTCTGTAGGTCCTGGGGAGTAGTGCAGGGGACCCCTCACTGGGTAGTTCCTGTGAGGGCACCAGTGACAGGGCCAAGCTCCTCTGGGTGCAGGCCATGTTCTCCCAGTGCAGGCCTTCTACCTGCCATGACAGACCTGAGCACCTGGTACAGGCTGTGCCCCCTGGTGACAGGACCAAGTCCCTACCACCAGTGCAGGCCATGACCCCCTGTGACAGGATCAGGTCCCCCCAATGCAGGCCAGGTCCCCTGTGATAGGCTTAGGACCTAGTCCCCAACTGGTACAGGCCATGTCCTCCCATGACAGGTCCAGGTTCACCTCCCTGTGACAGGCCTGAGCCTCCCAGTGCAAACTGTGCCCCCTCATGACAGGCCCAAGCCCTGGGGTTCAGGCTGTGCCCCTCTGCACAACAGACCCAACTCCTCCCCAGTGCAGACCGTGCCCCACCATTAGAGACTCTAGCCTCGTCCCACTCCGGCTCAAACCCCACCCAGCACGGCCCTTCCAGCAGCGGCAGTGCGCAGGCAGCCCCGGAAAGGAGGGGGAGGGAAAGGGAGAGGAGGGGGACGCGGGGCTGAGCCAAGTCAAGCTGAGGCACCGAGTTTTATCCCCGGTCCCGTGTCCTGGGCCCTGCTGACATGATGCTCCCCATCTTCTTCGGGTGCACCTTCATTGCCTTCAGGCCAGCGCTCAGCCTCTTCCTTTTCACCATCGCCCGTGACCCACTCCGCATCATTATCCTTATCACTGGGTCAGTCCGGCACCGGTACAGGAGGGACACTGGTGCCACCATGGGTACTGGCGTGGGTGTGGAAGGGGTGCTGGTACTGGTATGGACAGACATGCAACAGGGGACTGATGCTGGTGCCATTGTGGGCATGACAAGGGCACCAGTACCAGTACTCATAGTGGTGCCATTCTTTTCACAATAGGGGCTCCAGTAGTGGTACCATTGTGGTTACCACATGGCATGGGCATGATGGAGAGGGACACTGGTATTGTTAATAGCATGGGGTCAGTAGTGGTACTGACGTGCACAACAGGGACAGTGGTACCAGTATTGCTGTGAGATCAGTAAGGTATGGTACAGGCACTGACATGAATATGAGCCTGGCACTGGTATTAGTACTGGTGTGAGCTTGGCAGGGGCACTGGTGCCAATTCTGGTTACCAGCAGAGGAGGAGTGCAGGCACAGCAGTGGTACCAGTACAGGCACCACCTGCCCAGCACTGGTGCCAGGACAGCACTGGTACTTATAGGAGAGTGGGCAAGGCTGGGGCACTGCTGCCATTGCCAGTACCAACAGAATCCTGGTGCCAACAGGTGCTGTCTCTCTTGCATAGCTTTCTTCTGGCTGGTGTCACTGCTGTTTTCCTCTCTTATCTGGTTTATCGCAGCTAAAGCCAGTGATCCCTGGGATTTCTATTATGTAATCTCCTTAACTTCAAAGCCTTATTTGTCAGGCAAAACATTTCCCCCTCTCATACATACATTGCAACAGCAGTCTTCCTGCAAACAGTACATAACCTTCCCAGCATAGTGAATGATGCTGAAGTCCAAAACATGGCCTTGGTCTGGTTGGAAGTGAAAATTCCCTTTAAAGCTGCTGTTTGGTTTATCCAAAACCATCTTATCAGTTGCCTGCAAGAAAGCAGATTTCATAATCAAACTAATAAGGCTGCAACAGAGACCTAATCAGGGCACATGGAAGCAAAACAAAGGGGTTGGAAGTGGCCTTGGCTGTGCAACAGTTTTTGTACTGTACTCTCTCTCTGGCTCTCCATGGGGATGCTGGTATATATCATTAGTCTGTCCCTGATTTGGCTGTCCTGTCTCATCAGTCACACATAGGGACAACTCTGTTCATCCTGCTCTTTATAGTCATACTCCAACATAAGAGCTTTCTCCGCATCACAGATATTTATTGCTACATTCTCTCTTCCCCCTATCTCATGCATACCTGAGGGAATGCACTCTGCTCATCCAGAAGAGAAAGCAGAACAAGTGGCTTGACCCAGAACAGATTCTACAGAGAAAGGAGAGACATTACACATACCTACAGTAGTACAGGGCATCTACTCTCACCTATTCCACCCTTTGAAGAGGTTCTTCCCAGGTGCATCTCCTCCCCATGACAGAAAGAGCAAGAGTCCTCTCTTGGCTGGATGGGGCACATCTCTTCTGTCAGTCCTCTTATTACTCACCAGAATAGGTTCATTATCGTTGAATGTAATAGTCTCCCAAGGCAGCTCATCTTCCTTACAGGCAGCCTGCTCCAGCTGGAAAATGTGCTGAGACAGAAAAAACTGAGGTTGGAACACCAAGTAGACTTGGTTAGGCAACCCCAAACATCTTCCTTCACACCCTGAGCAGAGGACAGAGGCATTGCTCTCACCCATAGCATCAGAGGCCCAAGATGAAACAGTTGTTCTGCATGTTCTTCCATAAGCTTGTCATTCACTGATGCTGGTGGATAAAACAGAAACACTTCTCAGAGTGTAAGTGTCCCTGCTCTGCCAACTGGTCATTGCTTGACCCTTCTACTCCTTCCTTCCCTGTACCATTGGCTCCTCTGTCACAGTAGAGAAGGTTGCTGCTCTCTACCCTGCTTCACTAATCACCATTTCTACCCTTCCAGACAATAGACTTGTTTTCCCCTAAGCTCTCTTTCATATGCCAGGTAGATCAATGCTCTGCTTTCCCTGCCATGCAAGATCACCCACAGCAGACATATATGGTTGAAGAAGTGCTGTAGCTGCTCATTGGCCAAATTTATGCAAAGCTGTTCAAAACAAATCACTGTAAAGTTTTCAAACCCCCAAATTATCCAAGATACCTAAAAGAGGAAAGATGAGCCATCCCTGCAGATAGCTGCGTACCCCAACACACAACTAAATCTCCCATCGCCCAGGTCTTGTGGCACGTGGAACTCTCAGCCAAGTCACCAGTGGCACCTCTCTCATAACTCACCTTGGAGAACTAGTTAGGAGAAATCCTACTCCAACCCCCAGCTCCTCTGCAAAGCCAGAGTGCCCTAGAACTACAGTCTCACAGTTGCTTTACACCAACCAAATGCCCAGAGTTGGTGAGGCCCTGCAGACTTGATGCTGCTGACTAGTATCTCCAACATGATCACATTTTTGAAAATGGAGCTTTACATGCAATCTCTGTGAAGCCACATATTGTGTCTTTCCTTCATCATGGCTGAGGGATGCACATTCAAGGACAGAACAGGAGCAAGGCAGGCAGAACTCACCTGTCTCCCTCAGCTCCACCTCAGGATCCACATTCTCAGCCAGAAGCTCATTGATATTGCAAACAATCCAGCCAAATACTCAGCCATATGCCACCTCTGCAATGGAGTCCTGAGCATCTGCACAGAGAGAACAGCGGCCCACTGAAGGGCTTCAAGAAGAGTAGGAAACAGAGCGCACAAGCTGGCTCAACACATTCACCTCTAGCAACAATGTTTAGTGGTTTATGAAGCTACTTTAAAGATGAGATAAACATTTTAGATATCTGTCTGTCCCTGCCCTCTGCAAGCTCACACAGAGCTCTTTCATGCGGCAACAAGAACAACGCATATAGACGCAGACAGAGACGCACAGATAGAGTTAGCAGTGAGAGAAGAGCTAGGCAGAGCTGACCCAGGCTGAGCTGACTTTTATTAACAGTTCTCAATTTATAGGTTTACAGATATGGGCCTGGACCAAGAGGTTAGACAGGATTTTTTTTCCAAAAAAAATGTTATTCCAAAGACTCATCTTGTGACTGTTTTCAGTCACATTCCCATGCATATCTTGTGGGTGGCGTTCTGACCCACTCATTCACGCGCTTAGGCCCAACATTCACACATCATACATACGGGGGCAGTTTTCCAGCCTGAGATACCATTCTCACTGGCCTGGGCTATCACTCCTCACACTCATAAAAAACATACTTCTGTATAACCTGTCCAAAGTCCTTTAGCTGGAACTGCATGTCCTGCCGTTCCCACACTTTCATTCAGAAATCTTCATTCAGACATCTTCACAGTCTTTCTACAAGATCAGAGATGGCATACTGGAGCACTTGTGAGACCATCTAAAATGGAAAATTTCATTTCCCAAGAAGTCCAGCCATTTTTTTAGAATATCCAGAGACCTCTTCAGGTCTAGTGAATATGGATCCCTTCACAGCTAAACCAAGTGATAGGCTCCAAGTAGTACTTGAAAAATTGAATGGTTCTGTTTCTCCTGGCCCACAGTTGCAAAGTGTTTAAACACTGTAGGCAAGAGGAAGATGCCAACTGATGAAAAACTTGCTGACATTCTAAGGAGACCAAATCAATATGACGTACCGCATGATGGGAAATGTTTATTGTCTAGAGAAATTCAAGAAAAGACATTTGGCAAGCAGAACTAGATAATTCACCATTTGCACTTTTTTCTTCCGCTTGTTTTAAACAATAACCTAGGAATCCTAGGATTTCATGCTTGAAATAAAATAAAACCCCAAACTAAAAACAAGACTTTTATTTTAACATAACCTCTTTGTGCAGATTATTGTGGATTATTTTATTTTCTTATTGAAAGGGAAAATAACACCTTGCGCTGGTTACTTTAACACACTTCGCTTTCATCTCACTCTTTCCCTGACACTGTGCTATCTCACGGATTCTCTCAGTTATTTCTCCATCTACTATTGTCGTGGTTTAACCCGAGCAAGCAATACAACCATGATAGCCGCTCACTCACCCCCCTCCCCACCCCCTAAATAGGGAAAGAGAGGGAGAAACTTGGATTGAGATAAACATAGTTTAATAAAATAACAAAATATTAATACACTACTTGTAAATAAATAAAAAAAATATATAAAATAGAATATAAAAAGTAAAAGATACTCAATGCAATTCCTCACAAACTCCATCCATACCAAACAGCCAGTTCCAGGAAGCAGCACCCTGGTCCCAACAGCTGATCCCAAAGAGAGGAAAAGAGGAAAAAGGCAGAAAGGCCCAGAGGCCTCTGCAAAATGGCAGGATGGCAAAAGGCCAAACTAAAGAAAGTCCCGAAAACTCCCCTGAACAGGTCTCTGACCTGGCTCCAACAAAAAGACTGAAGAGAGGAGAGAACCAGAAGATCCCAAGTCTCCTTAAATACGAAGCATGACGCTAATGGGATGAAATACTCTTATTGATCAGTCTGGAGGTCAGTCAAGCTCTGCCCCATCCATGCCCCCCTTCCTCGATACCTCACACCTGTGGGCAGAGCGCTCAGAGTGTCCTTGGCTCTCAGATCAGAGCAATTAAAAACATTAACTCTGTCCATGGGTATTATCTTCTTGTTCTCAAACTAAGTCCAAATAATGACCATGCTAGCTACAAAAAAGAAAGGTTTCTAACTGTTTGAAGAAAATTAACTCATTTTCAGTCAAACCAGCACAGTGATATAGAAAGAGAAAGACTTCGGTGGTTTAGTGGCTCATGGCAAGAGTGTAAAAAGACATGCTGCCTGAGGTCTCACTGAGGAATGGGAAAATATGCAAACACCACTAATATCTCAGCTGGAACAATGTGGAATTTCAGGTTACTGAATTCAAGAAAGGTTGAGTGAAATGGGAATAGTGAAAAAAAGGTCAGTAGAATCTCCTCTCTCATGAGACAAAAAGACCTTGGCTTTGCTACTGGAGCAAAATAAAGGCTCTTTTTGGAGGGAAAAAGGAAAGATAAAGCAGTATGAACCAGCTATAAAGAGGTTTAGGCTGGAACTTGAAAGAAGGCTTATATCCACCAGAATAATAATATTTAAGCAGAGCTTGCTAAAGAATATATTAGGCAGGAGGTTGATTGTTCAATGTACAAAAATCTACAGCATGGTTTCCTGAGATAGCCCAATACAAGGCCAACCATGCAGAAGGTCCAAAGCTGATCCTGATAACACACCTCCTCGCCATATACAGCCTGATGAACCCACTGACCAAAGTGTGGGAGCTGCACCACTTTCCCAAAACCTCCCAGACCTTCCCTAGCCTGCAACCAGGTCTCATGCTGTCACCAGAGGGACAGAGTGTTTAAGGTGTATAGAGAGCCCACACATACTACTGATACACAGTAAAAGCTGCTTTATATACAGACAGGTTTCCTGAATCACTACACAGTGAAAAGTGGATGATGTTTTTCCATAAAACTTGAGATTATGCTCAAATTGAGTCCAAGGAAGATAATGAAGGGGGGCTGGTGAAGAGCACAGCAGTTCACTCAAAATGACTGGGAGTAGAAGAGAAACACTACTAAAGGAAAGGAGAAGGGTGATACTTCAGGGGAAGAGATGAGACTGTTACTGCTAAAAGCTTTAGAAATCATCACTGTGACAGCAAGCAATTAACTATCATGGCTGAAGTCCCCCACTGTTCCTCAACATTTCCCAATAAAATTAACAGTGCAGGCACGTTCAAACACGGGCAGTTTACAATCTTGCTATTCCAAATTAATTTCCAATTCAAAGGAAAAA
>VWYH01015360.1:0-20770 GCA_013399365.1 Pampusana beccarii | reverse complement strand
CGTTCTGTGATTCTGTGAAAAGGCGAAAAAGTAGTTTTAAGCTATCACCCTATATACAAAAGCCATTTCAGTATCTGCTTATGTAAGCTTAGAGTTACTCCCGTTTACAAAGGATGTGGAATTGGAAATGTAAATTATAAATTTAAGGTAATTTTTTTTCTTTCATCCACCCTCCAACATTAGTGCTGAATATCTGAAACAGAAATGATATAAGATGTAACAGCAGAAAGTTTTGCGTTTGCTTCAGCAGACGTCTGTTAACTCTCTAAAGCAGGTGTGTCAAACTCATTTTCATGGTGGGGCACATCAGCCTCATGGTTGCCTTCAAAGGGTCGAATGTAATTTCAGGATTGTATAAATGTAGGAGTAGTTACATTACGCTCTAAAGGAAGGAGTTTTTTCTCCAAGACCTAAAGATATTGTACTACCATTTTGTGATGCTGCAAGAGAAAATTAGTGGCTCATATAGCCTCTCTAAAGTTATTGATAAAATTACACCAGGGAGAAATTTGAGAACTTTTTTATTAAAGGTAACTATTACATTTGCTTACTTGGGGAAAAAACAAACAAACAAACAAACAAACCACAAAAAAAACAAACAAACAAAAAAAAACAACCAAAACCAAGTAATGACATATTTAAACTATTTTTCGGTTTTTAACTAACTGAGAGTTATTCTTCTGGAACTGTTCCCTAAACTAAGTGAAAAGACTACTATTAATGACAGAGTCCTGTAAATCAAGTAATTTTTCATAATCTTCTAGTAAGCTTGATCTTACATAGAAAACCTTGTCATATACTATACAAGGTATGTGGGTGTTTATATTTGTATCTTTTGTATGAATTATTTTCACTGGGTTTGTAAAGAACATTAAATAAATGGTGAGTCATTACCTTATGCAACTCCCCTGCAAAAATGGAGGGGAAGAAGGAATTTGCCCAGTAAAATTCTAAAGAAATTTGTAAATGCCATACACAGCATCGGATTTATTGCTTAAGACATTAGAAACCAACATTGAATTACTCTTCATTGTCTCTTTTATTTTCTCATTTTTTTATATTCAGCCTGAAAGCAGAGCAAATAGTTACATTACTCACTGCAGGAGTGAAAGTGCTGTTATAGCACAAGTTTCTCAGTGATTTGATCATTCAAAATTCACATTTGAAATCTAGAAGAAAAGGTAGACTGGGTATTTAGACTGTTGCTAGATTATTTGATACATGCTTCAAAGGATAACATCCTGCCTTTTCATATCCGTACAGCTTCTGCTTGTGAAGGAAACAAACTTTTTTAAAGAATATTCTGTTTGAGAGCTATCACTTGTGTTGGCAACATGTGATGGTCTGTAAAAAGTCCAGCTCAAATGTGATTAATATTGGCTTGCTGAAACAGTATAAGAAGAAAACTATTTTACTCGTTTCATATGTAGTTATGGTTGCCTTCCAAAAGTTATTTTAGGAGCTGTCCTGTGAAAATATGTCACAAACATTTTTTTTTTTTCTCAGTGCTTCATAAGTCCAGTCCAATATCAAGTTAAAACCCTCATTTTCTTTCAGGCAAATGTTGTGTTCTTTTGTGTGTGTGTATGCGTACATTCTGTCAATTTTTTTTTTCTTAATTTTTATACTCAGTAAGAAACTGTGTAGAAATAAAAACAGAAAAAATGCATAGTGAAAATGAATTTCGTTTACAGTCCTGCTGGAATGCTGGATCCCACAAATACATTATTTCCTGCATAGACAGAAGTAGGAAAAAGTTTTAAAGCCTCATTTTAAAACAAAATGGATTTGATACATTCACCTACGTTTACCTACTTTCACTTGGGCAATGAGTCCAGTAATATCTGATCTCAACTAAATGCTTCAGAATTTTTAGGAGAAAATCACTGATACACTGTGTAAATAAATATACAACTAAATGCAATGTTAGTTTTAAACAAAAGGCTGTTAAATAACTTTAACCCAGGACTCCAATTGAAAATATTTGTTTATTTTAATAAGCACATTAAAGAACACAACATAAATGCTGGGGCTCTGAGTCAAGTCAAAGATCCAGCTGTCTTAGCATGATTTTTTCGGTGGTGGTTGGTTATAAAGGTTTAGGTAATTTTTCTTCTGAAATAGCCTCCAGCTTCCATCTGTCAAATTGTTGGTTCCACTCAGCTCACTTTATTACGCTGAAATGGAAAAAAGGAAGAGCATAATGAAGAAATCTGAAAACATTTGAAATGTTTATAATTTATACTTCATTACTAAAAAGGTTTAGTAAAGTTTCTCATGTTTTGTTATAGGTCAAATTCAACCAACCTTTTAAAGAATTAAAAAATAATGCTGTAGTTCCTAATCAAATTCTTTAGGAATTTTGTTCTCATTTAAAAGTGAAACTGAAGAAGAAGAAAGTATGTCATGTGCTAGAACACATATTTGTGTGTATGTGTGAAGTTGAAATTATACAATTTCCATACTCTTAGCAATTTCTTCAAGTACAATCTCTTCCTTTCATCTCTTCCCAGTTCAATCATGTTTGTGTATTGATAAATTACATAGGGCTTTACTTGCAACACATCTGAACACACAATCTGAATGGGCCTATGCAACTTCTGGGATATGGTTTTCTTTTTGTCTTTTTTTTCCCCTACCATAACAAGAGTAAGTAATTTATGTACTATGACTTGTCCTTTTGACTGCTGATAATCCTATCAGTCATTATCAAAGTTTGTATCTGAACTGAAACTTGTTATTTATTTGGACTATGGATATACTGGGAGATCAAGATTAAGTTTTTGTTGGACTGTTTTATCAACAATGGGGGTGGGGTGAGGGACGGCGGGTGGGAGGAGGGAGAAGTAACCTGCACTGAGAAAACAGCTTTGAAACATATTTATATCTGCAAAAGTCTTTCAACAGAAAATAGGTAATTCTGGAAGTAATAAAACAGATGAGATTTCATGGTACAGCGGAGTGGAATTCAGCACCAAATACGTCAGCTTTACACGACAGTTTATTAATAAACTGCCACTCTCATCAGTAGATACCAATCAGCAGTGACTGCCATTTGTGAATTTGAGACTGGAATTTTATTCTTAAGTATCGTTGCTCTCTGATCCTCTTCCTTTTAGTACAACCCATGATCTTTTCTACACAGAAAAGATACATGGCTGTTGTGCCATATAGCTAATGGCATTCAGTTTATAAAACTAATGTATTTCTGAACACCTGCAGAACAGTAGCACATAAATCAGCTGTACTCAGGTTGTAGTACAGAAAATAAGGACTAGAGCTGATACGGCTATATTTGTACCTGGAAATATGCAAAAGTTAATGGAAGAAAAATCTAGTAGATAGGAGAGATCAGCCTTCTCTAAGAAGAGAGAGAGAAGCATATTTTTAATAAGAAAATTTATGTTTCACACTTTAACTCTTTTATTTTCTTGCTTCCAACACCACTTAACCCCTTTATACACATCAGTCCAGTGGTGCGGAAAAGTAAAAGAGATGTCATAACCTTTTGTTAACCTTAGAGATAGGTGACATACTCTGTATCAAGAAATACCAGGTAATATCTTTGTGCACAATAGTTCTTTGTGAAGAGTGAAACTACTGCATCATAGAAACAAGATTTTATGTTTTGAAGCCAAGTTTGTTGTATGCTTATGCACTTTGGGAAGATTTTCTTATGTTGAATGTATCTCTTCTCTCTTCAAATATCAAAATATCTAAGGTTAAATAACATCATAAACATACAGTGATTAGCGTATTTAAGATAAACTTCTGTAAGGGACTATGTCCTGGGAGAAAGTTAGCAAAAGCTTCCTCCCAAAATGAGATGCGGGCTACAAATTCTCATTATTAATCAATTCATCTTAAGCAATGACAAAAGCAAAGAGGCCAATGGACGTATCTTTTGCCTTAAGTTTTCCTTTTGTCTCAATTTCAGGCTCAGTTTACACACATAGACGGGAGAGAGTGAAAGAAACACACTGGTGCATTTACTGCAGTTCTGCTGCATATTGTTAAACCGAGCAAAGGCAGAGGAGTAAAAATGATTAATATTGTTCTTTGGCAAGTGGGTAGTAAAAATGGCCATGTGTCTTTGTAGCCCTCCACTGGACTCTCTCCAACAGTTCCTTGTCTTTCTTAAGCTGGGAATCCCAGAACTGGACGCAGTACTCCAGATGCAGCCTCACCGGGGCAGAGTAGAGGTGGAGGATAACCTCCCTTGACCTGCTAGCCACACTGTTCTTAACACACCCCAGGTAACACACCATTGGCCTTCTTGGCCACAAGGGGCCCTTGCTGACTCATGCTTAACTTGCTGTCCACCAGGACTCCCAGGTCCTTTTCTGCAGAGTGCTTTCCAGCAGGTCAATCCCCAACTTGTTCTGGTGCATGGGAGTATCCCTCCCCAGGTGCAGGAGCCTACGCTCGCCTTTCTGAACTTCATTAAATTGCTCTCCACCCAGCTCTTCAGCCTGTCCCAGTCTCCCTGAATGGCAATATGGCCTTCGGGTATGTCAGCCAGCCCTCCCGGTTTGGAATCAACAGCAAACTTGCTGAGGGTGCACTCAGTCTCTTCATCCAGGTCATTGATGAATAGATTGAACAAGACTGGACCCAGTACTGACCCCTGGGGAACACCACTAGCTACAGGCCTCCAAACAGACTCTGCACCATTGATCCCTCCAAGCTCTGCCATCCAGCCAGTTCTCAAGCCATCTCACTGTCCACTTATGTAAACCATATTTCCTGAGCTTACCTATGAGGATGTTACAGGAGAAGTACCAAAAGCCGTGCTGAAGTCAAGGTAGATAACATCCACTGTTCTAACCTTATTTTCCCAGACAGTCATACCATCATAGAAGGCTACCAAACTGGTCAGTCATGATTTCCTTTTGCTGAATCTATGTTGACTATTCCCGATGACCTTTTCCTCCAAATGCTTACAGATGACATCTAGAATGAGCTGTTCTATCACTTTTTGAGGGATGAAATTGCGGCAGACTGGCCTGTAGTTTTCTCAGTCCTTCTTGGCCTTTTTGAAGACTGAAACGAAAGGAGTGATGTTGTGGGAAAATGAACTGAACAGCAGCATTTAGCTATGAACAGAGAATCAGTGTTTAGGCAGTTCTTGGTTATATCTGCAGCTCTGACACACTATTGGATATAGTAAATGTCAGATAATTTTTGTACATTTTGGTTACAAGTTAGGCCTATGGAGGAGAGAAGGAAGACTGGTCTAACAGATTATTGTATTCTCATTTTCTGACTTTCATGCACTTCTTTGGTTTTTTGCTTGTAAGTTTTAGGAATGTCTGTCAAGAACTGCAGTATGATTTAAAAAGAATGCCATGCACCATGCAGAGAAGAAGGTGCTGAGACACAATAATAGAAAAAATCTGAGGTATACTGGAATTCTGCCTCTTTTCAAAACACAGAAGTCTTACAAAATTTTATATATTTATGTTCAGAACAAAGTAAAAAACTTTGCTATTCTAATTATTATTCAAGAAACTAGGAAGCAGAGATCTTAAAAGAGGGCTGTAACAAATGTTTAGGCCGAAATTTAATTTAGTCTTCAAGGCTTTTTAAAATGGCACAGATACATTGAGGGTATATTATCCTAGTCCTTTGCAGTGTTTTTAGAATATTCAGTTATATAGTAAGAGTGAATGATTTACTTGCAGTTTAATCGTATTCATCTGTTCTTGCTTATGATTTTCACACACCTCTGTTTACGATTGACCTAGTTTTCTTGCACTTGCATCTTCTGCAAACGTTTATAACAAAATCAGTTAAACATAAAACAGATATAAAATATTTAAAGATTCCCATGGTATTCTTCTTCCCCATTACACTGGCAAAAATGACCAAAGAGTATTCTAAGCAATCAGTGAATCTATTTTATTTCATGACTGATGTTTCACTTGGTGAACATTGTTATTAGTAGATACCTGTGCAATGTTGCAGATTTAATATATTTTATATAAATGACTTTAAAAGCACATCTTAAAATAGTGAATATACATAAATAGAGATTAAGTAGACACTATTTGTACAGCTATTAAAGAAAACTGTATTGTTTTGGTTTTTCTAGCCATTCATGCTCTTATAGTTTACCTAAGGCTACAGGTTAATTCGGTGTATTTTCTTAATCTTAATTACCTCAGTTAGGTGATCGCTAGTCTGCATTCAAGATTACTACAATTTTTCATCTGCAAAAAAGCAGATGGATAGATTTGGGGCAGATAAGATAGTGCTCTCAAGTCCAGGACCACTATGATAGCTGTAGGAGATTGCCAAAACTGTCTGGAATCTGAGACTAACTCCCATAGGCAGATGAAAGCCTCACTACCAGACTTCGCTTTGCAGATCTGGAGTAAGGATAAGACACGGGAGAGATGCATAACAAAGAGAAATGTGCTGAAACCCTGGCAACTGCAGCTACCATCAAGGATGGCGTCCTTATAACTCCACAGTAGTAGAGTGAACAAGAGATGGCAGCAGCAAGAAAGTGATTGTGCCTGGAGGAGAACGGAGAGACAGGGCAGCACACTCTGGTACTTAGAAACTCTTGCTAAGCTTTGAACACTAATAGGTACTGCGTGTGACAGGTGTGGGGGCATATTTAAGCCTCTGATTGATTTGTGAAGTACAAGCAAACAAAGTGCAGGCTTCTGTAGACTCCTGATATGAAACAGGAAAACTCTCTCAAAGCTCAACAGTGTCAAACTGGATAGATGCCTTTGGACGATTTCAGCCAAAGATTTCATCCTTGCTCAAGTATTGGCTTTTCTAACATTGCCACACAATCAATTTCATTCTAATGCATTTTCCAAAAACTACTCATATGTGCGTATATTGATATGCATGGGGATAGTAGTTTTGCACATGGGGAAGCCTGGTCTCTTATTAAAATAAAGATGGTGAAATGCATATCGTGTAACACATGTCACCATTTGGTTATGCTTTTCATATTTATCTCAGTGTAATCTGCTATTTAATTTGCTTATTCTGAAATAAAACAGCAGATGTCCCATGGAATTCAGATCCTATCATTTTAATGACTGTTCTGATGAGAGACACTTCCAACCTTCATAAAAATCTGCAGTTCAGAGAACTACCTACTATATGATAATATATTATATATCATATGCCATATAGCAAGTACTTTATTCTAAGGTTTTTCTTTTCTTTAATGGCAATTCTGCAAAGTACTTCTGGGCACTACATGAGTTCAAGTCTTTTTGTCTAGTGGTACTTCACTGGATAGTTCTTACTGGTTTGTTTTTTTTTTTTTTTTAACTTGGACATATATTAGAATTTTCAGAGAACATTTTAATGAATTATTCTTTTGCTACTATGAACACTGCACCATACTGTTTTTCCTTTATTTTTTAAAATGATAATAGACAATCCATTTGAATTAGCTCTTGAAATCTGATCAAATGTTCCAGATGTTCTAGCATGAATACTACAGTTTCTCTGTGATCCATGTCAGAAATGCAGCTGTCAACACTAAAGCACACCTGCCACCAGTTTGCTGTCAGCAAATTATTTTTCAGTTTTATTAGGAAGTGCAGTAAATTGCCAGAACAAAGTCTCATATTGAACCCTATGTCACATTCTAAATTCGCAATCTGTAAATTGACAGGTTTAAGGAAGTTTACATGGAAATAACCTTGAGTCTGAGAAGTCACATACTAAAATGTTCTGCTTCAATATAATACTGTGGATATTTTCAGAATGTTGTTCAATAGAACAACACAAGCTACTAGAAATTGTGCGGGTCACCTATGGCCTGTTGAGACAGTACTTGTAGAGTATGTAACTGAGAAAGGAGTATGGGTCTAATGGCTTTCAAATAACCCATTTTTCACTTTACCACAAAGAATGCTGGCAGCAAGAGAACTCCATGGACCATTATAATTCAAATGAGATAGGTATATGTGTTGGATTTGGAATAAAGGTAGGCTGATGTTCTGAAGGGAAATACATTTATGTATGCTAAAATTCATTCAACTAAAGCATTGACTTTCTACATATTCTTTCACTCTTTACCTCATATAAACTATGCCTTCTCATGAAAGGTTTTAATCTGACACTGTCTGTAGAGAATTTGGTCTCTAAACGTGATTTTCTGTTACATAGGATTATGAGAAGGAGCTGAGATATAGCATGTTTTATACAGGATCACAAGTTATAAGACTTGAGCTGTATTCTCCCAAATGAATGATTAGACCTTTATCTGCTGTACCACCTTGCTGGAGGCATTATGGTTTTAAATTGCATTTGTCAGTTATTGCACGATCAACTAGCCACCTGCTGCTTTTATCTCCTAAAATAAAAAAAAATATTTTGCAGGGTGGATTTGTTGTGTTTGTCTTTTTGTTTTGTTTTTTTTTTTCTCCTTTTTGGATCTTTTGTTACTATTATTATTATTTTATGATAGAGTTTTTAAAAGTATGCAATAAATGTACACTTGAGATCCTATTTCTAAAACACTATATTGTAGTTGAATGTTATCATGAGAGCTCAAAAGGCCCTAGCTCTTCTACAGGCCTCTTTTGTTTAGGTGCTTATCATTTCAGTCATCATATTGTCCTGGTTTTTGTTAAAACAGGACTAATTCTCTAGTGAATTTTCCTTTCAGTTAAGTTTCTTCAAAGTAACTGCACTTTTCTGAAGTTATTTGCATGCTTTTCAGACAGTGTCCACTCCAGAGCTCATAATGCTTGAAGTTTATAATTTTACTGAGCTAACGGTAGCAGTGGTATGCAAAAAAGGCCAATGTTTATATTTATTACTATAGCAGCCAAGGTTGCCGATAGGCCTCCTGTGTTCCACAAGTGAAGTGTATTAGGAGGTCATACGTGCAAGAAGGGGCAGAGAGAACAGGTGATTCAAATTGACCAACAACCTATTCCATGCCATCCTCATCATAATCAGTTTAAAGCTGGGGGATCATAAGGGTCTCACTCTTTTTGTCTGTGGCCAGCTTCTGAAGAGGACCTTGCCTGTTGTTTCTGTCTGCAATCCGGAGTCTGATTCCAGCCTATCCATTCTTGAATCCAGTTCATCCAGTTCCTGTCTACTGCAGGATCCAGACCAGGATTTCCCGGTGTCTGCCCTGCAGCTGCTGGCACAATGCCAGCCCCATGGCAGGCCACTTCTTGATCACCTGGGAGATCTAGTATTGGTTTTGCATATTTTGTATTATTTCTTCTACTATTATTAGTAGTATTAGTAAAGCTGTTTTAATTTTTGAACTTGTAAGTCTCTCTTCCTTTTTCTCCTTTTCCCAGTGGGGAAGGTGGGGGTTTAATAAAGAGCATCTGCCACTTCACTTGTTGCTGCCCTGCTCTCAACAGTGACACATATTTGCCCATTCCCGCTTTCTACTGGCTTACTGCAGATATTTTGAATTACGTGAGTGAAATTGTCTGTGCTTGTAAGTGAACAGAATTGTACACTGAAAAAGGAAAAAGGTTGATGCAAGTCCTGATGGAATATCTGAGCACCTGATTTGCAGAGAGCTTACTGACTTTTGCCTTGAGACACCACCTGCATGCTCTGTGTATTTGTTAACATCTGGAAGTTCATTCTTTAGTAGTAGTGTAGTAGCTGTAATAGAAATGACAGAGTACCATGGATGCAGTTTCACTCTGCTTTGCTATAACTGATTATGGAAAACCCAGTTACCTGCAAATGCAACCTGTGCATTAAGTAGACTTGTGTCTTACTGAACACAGAAAACCCTTTAATTGGTCAGTTTCCTCATAGTGGAGACTTTCCTAAATCAGAAGGGTCCTTTCTGCTTTAATTGTCGAAACAGTTGCTGATGGCATCATCTCTAATGGAATTGCTTAGTCTCAAGAAACAAAGCCTATTTTCATTTGTTTGGTTTGGTTTGATTTGTTTTTTTCCTTCTTTTTACAGCAGGAACTAGAGATTCTTCATGCCTCAGGCCATTGCTTTTCTGTCATTGCCAAGCAATACCACACCAAATATGATTATCCAATCAAGAGTCAAATTTCTGACAGTTTCAGAACACTATTTTGTCTTGCTTTTGCCCAGTGAAGGGATGTCTTTAAGCCTTGTGTTAAAAACCCTACACCCCAAATAAGTTGATGACACAGCAGTCCTCCTGCTTCGTGTCATCTAGCAAGTATTGTCAGTGGTTTTCCAGCACACAGAAAATATGTACAAAACAACAGGACAATACAGTTCAGAAGAAACCTCTGAAGTTCTTCTGTTGCATTTTCCTGATCAAAGCCAAAGTCACATCAGGTTACTGAAGGTTGGGTCTGTCTCAGTTTTGAAAATCCTCGAAGCAAGAGGTTCCATAGTCTGTTTGGGCACCTATTCTAAGGCTTAGACAGAACATTTTATGATTCTGTGCGTAAGCTTTTAATTTTCAGGCAATGACTCTGCTCATAACTTACTTGAGGATGATTTCTTTTGAAAGAAAGTCGTGAGAAGATAGATAAATTGCACTAAGGATGCTATCTTTAGCTAATGTGTTTAATTCTGCCTTGTATTTGTTAATGTGTGATGCAAGTTTCTCCAGTGAGTCCAGTCATAGTCTGGAATTTTATAAGTAGCAGAATTTTGGTGGTTTAATTTTGCCGTTAATACAGTATGATTATTTATCCTGGTGAAAAGCTTAAACCAATAGTAAATTCATACCTTAATAAATGGATTCTAAATCTAGGTAAAATGCCAGAGCAAATAACATAAGTGGTTAATTACAAAAATCTCCCCACATGGCACCTCACCTAAAGTCATCATCTTCAGCTGTTATTAGAATCTTTCTCCTTTTAAAATGCTCATTAATTGCATATTATACTGCTGACAGATATTAAGAATAGAATTGCAAGAAGTGGAGAGAATAAAAGAAAAAAAATAAATATTTTGGAAAGAAGATGGAGATTTTGTTTTCATGTAATTCTGATGGATTCCTCACTTACATGCTTAAGCCTTTAAATGCTTCCTGATATGTGTTTGGAAAGGAGGCTTCTCGCCTTTTTTTTTATTGTTAAAAACCAAGCCAAACCAAACCCACTCTAAGTATTCAACTTATAGAATAATTCCTAGCCATGCTGACCTGGTCCTTGAAAAATATTATTAAAACATATTATAAACTCAAATTGAGGAAACGTTTCAGTTTTAGGTCATCTGGCAAATTGTCATACTTTTTCTTAGGAAACTGATCCTCCAGCTGGTCATTAGGATTTTTCACTGAAGTTTGCTCCTCCTAGACTAGAGAAGCTATAGTGTATCACAAAATCTAGGCAGCTTCTGAGATACACTTCACAAACTGGGCCTTTTTTGCCAAAGACGAAATGAGATGGCCCCTCTATCTGAAAACATTCTGATCAACATCACACAGGAAAGACAGAAGATTATGTGTAGCTAAGACTTTTATCAGCATGACTTTTTCCTGTTCTACAATTCAATGTGACCTAGCCATGTTGACAGTTTAATTGGCTTATGAAAAAAAATTAAAAAAAAAATAAAAAATTTAAGGCCAGTTTTCAATTAGCACAGAGTTGTTACAGGTACTTTTACAATAGCCGTACTCCTCGTTCCTGTGCAACATAGACTTAAAACAAGTATTGTGAATAGGATACATGTGGTGAGGTCATGAATGAGCTCGTCTTTCACTGACCTATCAGCTCTTTATACTCCTGAATATACTCATTTGTGTCAGAATACTCGAGGATTTCTTTACATATTGTAAAGAGTTTCCTCTTCAGAGAACACATTGGATCTGGGTGTTTTCATTTCAAATGAAATTTGTACATCTTCTCCTTCCCCCGACATACCATGCAGTTTAAGACGTTTCCTTATGTCCCTTGTCATCCCCTATAAAATCATCACATGGATGTAACTTTAATATTAACCTAGCGGTTTTGAGAAAAAAATACTTAATTTATACTCGGTTATGTGCATCCGTATGTGTTTATACACCTAAAGACAGTATGTCCAGTTAATGAATAGATAGTAAACACCTCAGCCACTTCCAAGCTATATAAACTTGTATTAATTTCCTAAGAAAATAGAGGAATACTAAATCACAGCTCGAGAAGAAAGGAAAAAGAAACATTTAGTAGAATGCAGGAGCAAGGATTGTATAAAGTGGTGTCTATGAAGGTTTTTATGTATGTCCACAGCTTCCTCTCTGGCATAATCCTAAGCAAAGAACATTATATTATGTCATGTAGATAGGACAATACTAAGATAAATTCCTTCCAAAGAACACATTAAAATTGATTTAACAAATTCTGAACAGCTCTTTTGCTAAACACAAGCGTTGACACTTGCCCAATAAAACTTGCCCCAAGACCATAGATACACAATGAAAATATTATTCAGGAAGTGCCAGTCTACTCAATTCTATACAACTTCTCTCTGAAAAGTTGGGCCAAAGTAATTCATTAATGAAACTTTATAGTATCTGTTTTCTAAGACTTATGAATTTACATATCCAAACAGAATTTTAAGGAAAGTATAATTTTGGGATTAGCATAGAATATTAGAAACAGAGTTCTAAATAATTCATGAATTACTAACTGCAAAAATTTTATTTCTGTATTTTAAAATTAGATATAAGTAAGAAGGTGTTCAGAGGGAAAAATACAGTGTTCTATATATACTATTGTAGCTACTCTGCTGTTTTAAGAGCTCGAGATATTTTTTGCATTAACTTAGCTACTAAACGAAAAAATATGTTTTTAACTAGTTTCATTTATTTGCCTTCAGTGTTAAATATTTTAGAAATTATTTTGTTCATTAGGAAACATTGATGCTGCATAACAATGCATAACTGTGAAGTTCAAAATATTTACTTTTTTTATCTGCATTATGGTCTCCTAAATGAAAAAAATAAAAAAATGAACAAAACCCTACTTGTGGTCCTAGCCACTGTTAATTCTATGCCTGTATTTACCCACATAGTATTGTTGGGGTATAGGACATATGTTTAATTTTTCATAGGTAGAAGTCTTGATCAATCAAGTAATGGCAAGATGACGGATCCAATTACATAGAAGTTGGTATTTTGATATGTAGCCAATCCACTTAAAGAGCTTTCTGAAGAAAAATATGTTGAAGGAAACCAAGGGAAGTCAAAGCTGCTTTGAAAAAAAAAATAATAATCACTTTGCACTTAATGGTTGTCCAATAGACAAATTTCCAGAAAACTTGCTGTCTGCCCAAAGACAGCCTCATGTGAGCATTGCTTCAAATGTTCTCTAAAACAGTAGTAATACCAGATTTTTGTCCTCTGAAATACAGTCTGCTCTTCTTTTGCAAATAACAGTCTAGAAAACTAATGCTGTAGCTTGTTAAGGCATCAGTGAAAGCAAAAGAAAATACTTAGAAGCAGAGATTGATTACTTGCCAGTATGGCCTTAAAAATCTACTCAAACTGCTGTTCTTGTTACTGAAAACTCCAGATGCTCTAGGATTTGTACTAACTCTTTTTCTATTCTGCTGATAATAACTGTAGACATAAGCTTTAAATTAATGTTGAATAAGGGATTTTTTTTGCCACTATAAGCATGTTAATCATTGTGTAAATTACTTCAGAAGAAAATTCACATTTTCACAGCAAACCTTCCATCCGTCTCCTACAAAACAGCTTCCAGAAGGTGTATCCTGTGCAATTTCTATTTGACAAACACACATCTGACACTTAGCTGTGTGAAAAATACCCCATTCTGTTTCCTAGCATTTTCAGCTCCTTCCTGACTGTGTGCTACCCCAAAACGCAACGACATATGCGAAAATTTTTTCTAGCTACAAAAAAGTTTTAATTGAAAACAAGAATACCAGGTTTGAACACCGCTTCAGCGGATTAGCAGTTAAATTAGAATGGGCTTTTCATTTAAGTTCCAGTGTTGATATGTCACTGTGTCCTGTCATTTTGAGAAGTGATAGCACTTTGTTATCAGTGCTGAGCGGAGGCAGCCTCCTGATGTAGATGGAGGCATACTAAAATAGGCTGCCAGGCTGATGAAGGCACCGAGCACATGCTGCATCCTCCCACACAGGGAGATGCAGAGGGGTGGTGCTGACACACTAGTCTGCTCAGGCAAACAGGCTGATCATCTTCCAAGGCCTGGTTTCCTGACATTTAACAAAAAAAAACCAAAAAAACAAAACAAAAAAAAAAAAACACAAACTGATGGCAAAAACGATCATCCTAGTTCAGATCAAGGAATATAAAGATTCAGAGACTACAGTAGCATTTCTCATTAATAATTAATTCCTTGTATGTTTGCTTATCATCCCGTTTGGCAGGAAAAAGCTTTGTGGAATTAGCCATTGTAGAGAATTCTGTATGCACAGAAATTACAAGATCTGAGGAATGTTCACATCTTATAATGAGGTTTTAGATACAATGTGGATATACGAATGCTATTCTCAGCTTCTATGATTAGGATTTAGTATAATTCTTTTAATATTTGAAGTAACTTTCTAAACAGTTCGTATACTCTTCTGACAGAAAATGAATTTTATTTCTTTTTTCTTCTGTTCTGCCTCACTGTGTCTTCTGGGGCCTGCCATGGCAATCTAAATTTCAGCCGTTTGATTTTTTTTTTTCTCTTTAATCATCTCAGACAGCTATCTTAGTTCTTGCAACAAAAATATCTCATATGTTCCCTACTCAGCATGATAGAGGGAAGACATTTAGCTTGTCTTTTTCTTCCTTCCTTGTCAGCCAAAACTGTGTCATATTGAAAGTAAATATTTTATAGCTGCACAGAAATTTTATGGCAGGCATGGGTTCTCCCTCCCTGGAGCCTAGCTGCCTCTTTTTGCATTAAAAAAAGTTTTCATCATATTCTCATGGGCTTCAAATATATGCAGACTTGGAAGAGAGGAGGCAGAGAGAACTTGGGTTTTTTTTCATTTTTCTCTTTTGCATTTGTAGTTATTTTTAAAATCAAGAAAACAATATTTTTTTAAAAAAGAAAAGGTTTAAGTGATTGAAACTTTAAGCTATTCAGTTTGACTCATAACCTTTGCTGCTGCAATGTAGTATTAACTGAAAAGCCAACTAATCCAGAAAATCTGGGATAAAAGGCGTAGAATGTGAATTAATTTATCCTAGACATCATGCGTGCGGTTACTAACAGCATGTAACAACCACAATCTTATACCCATAGCAAGTACTTGTAGTGTGTGTTACTTCACATAGTGTTGCAGTCAATTTCTCATTCCTTTAAAAAATCTTTGGTGTTGGGGAGTCTGCCATGCAAAACCAGCAGTAAGTGGGAAGTGTTTCCTGCTATGGACTGACTGACTGACTTTCAAGAAGACTCATGAGATACCCAGGCACTGAAAGAGTTCACCTTGGATTTTACATTGCAGTGGACTGGTTGTTGGTTAGAGCTGAAGTTTTTAAAGATTAGAGCTGAAGGTTTATAGTGGTTTCAACTGAAAATGTTTTCTTCTTGTGTGAAGATAACTCATGCAAGTTTCAATATATTATTTATTAATTTATATGTATTTTTTTTGTTTTACTTTGATGATGTTGTGTTATTGAAAAGAACATTCTGTCAGAAAATGTAGCCTTTCTAGCTAATCAGTAAATGGAACTACTGTTACTTAAAGGTATGTACTTTGCCTTTTGCTTACTGAATGGCTCTGGTTTCTCACTTCTTGGAAAACTGTTTTAGCGAAGATATCAAAAAAAATCAGCTAGCTGTGTTGAATTTGTGAAGAAATTATAAGATTGTTTAATATATATTCATTCGCAAACCCTTTATTTCCATATATTGCGGATATATAAAAATAATTTTTAACTAAAATTTCTTCAAGTTAGAGCACATGAAATTGAAACTTATAACTACAGTTAGTTGCATACATAAGGAATGTTTCTAGCTTCATTTTTGCTTCTGTCTAGAACAGTCCTAGGCAAAGAGCATCACAACTGGAGTAAAAGGGGTTTTTTTTGTTGTGTTTGTTTGTTTGTTTGTTTGTTTGTTTTAATAGCTTTACCTACTTAAAAATGAAAGGCGGAAAATACTGTGTCATTGTATGGGCATGATTTAATCTTGGGTCTTTAGTAAACTGACTGATTTCTTTTTTTTTTTGAGAGACAGAAATGATAGAAGATACATGCATACCTTTTCTTTCTCCTTTTCTCACTTTCTGCTAAATATATTTTTCCATTCTGCCTGAACTCTGTCAAAGCAGATCCACAAAGTATACAACAGTGCCTACTGTCAATGAATGCACTAAGACAGGTAATGTCATTAACAATGCAAAGGATTTGCATGTATATATGAACAAAATGAAATTGAGTCAGGCATGACAAATTGCATTGAATTAAATCTTGTTTTAAAAAAGTATTTTTTTCTATCTGAAAGTCTTTGCACGCACTGTCAGCCACTGAGAACCCTCAGAGTAGCTATTAGATGAAAGGGGAGGAGGTAATACTGCAATTCTACAACACACTGAAAACCAGAATAGAGCACTATGGGAAGAGTAGCAGCAAATATACATCTGCAGCCAAAAAGAAACAATCTGAATCCTTGTTTTTTGAATTCTTACTAATAGGAAAAGAGACTATAAAAGAATCCAGAGGCTCTAATTGAAATATATTTGCTTTCTTGGAGCTGGTGGAAGATGGAACATACAAAGAAGAACACTAGCTTGTTTTTATTAGTGATAGAGGGTTATTGTGGGTTGTTTTTTTGTTGTTTTTTGTTTGTTTTGTTTTGGGGATATTTTTGGTAAGTTCCTTTATATTCTAAATGCATTTTCCTTATGCTTAACATTTCTGTACAAACAGTTTTGCAACATTTTAAAAGTGGAGCTACCATTGAATTACCTTCCAGCTTTGACATGAAAAAGATGTAAAATATTAAATGTCTGTCTTGCAGAATTTTTGATTTATTTCCTTTAAATCTCTGCCCAGTTTGGAATCTGAGAATTTTCTGCAATTGTATCAGTTTTGTCACATCTTGACACTTCATCAGGTTTACTGAGCCTCAGCAGAAGGGAACACACCCTGAGTACTTGTTTTAACTAACAGTGTTCTGAGCAGAGAGTTGCACTAGACAGTCTCCAGAGGTGCCAGCCCAGCCTCAGCCACTCTGTACTTCCGTGAAGTACTTAATAAAGCGGCATTGTCACATCACTTAATCTGCTGTCTGCTGTCTTGCTGATGCAACCCAAGACGCAGTTTCATATGAAGGCTGCAAGGGTGTACCATAGATTCATATTCAGTTTACTGTCCACCAGGACACCCAGAACTTGCATAATCAGCATATGGTAAAAATCTTTAATGTTATATGTAACATATATTTTCACATTACTTGACAAAAAGAGCTTTAGTGAATCTAGAATTATACTGGATCACTAGTACTGGAAAACACAGTTCCAAGGTGTGACTGAGGTACTGTCAATAAGCTTCCTTTGAACCTGCATTTTCTCTAAATAGACTTTCTGCTTCTTTCAGATGGAAGTTTTTCTTTTACTCTTGTACCTCATCCATTCCACTTCTGTATTTTTCTGATGCTGAATGATGTACACAGTAAAGGGATGTTACCTTGCATCTAGGAACAAGTTTCTGAGGTTTTGCACACCCCATTCACAGTCCTAGTAACTGAGCCAATAGCTGAAGTAACAAGCAACAACAGTGTCAAAACATTTTCCCTCGGAACTTAATATTCCTGTTCCACCCCAGTGACTTTGACCTTCTGGAAGTCCAAAGGGCTTTGTACATTTAGACACAATAATGAGCTATGTCTACAGTAAAATTACAATCATGGATGTCTTTTATTAAAAATTTTGGTGCCCATTTGTGGCTTGCGTGACATATACAAATGAATGTAATTGACATGTGCTTGAAGTTAGGTTTTTTGTCTCAGAACTTGAGTGTTTAAAACAATGTTCATAACTTAAATAGCTTCTAGAATATGATTCTTTTTTTATGGACATACATGCAATATTATTTGCTACAAGATCCTAAGGCATAATGGTTTACAGTTTATCTAATCACAGACTGAACAAGCAACTGAGTAAAATCTGTCAAATTATACTGTTGTATTTAATATGAATGTACATCCAACCCTGTCTGCGAGAAATGAATTGTAATTTCATGCTGTAAGATTTTGTAATACAGAGAACTGATCATTATTTCTCCATTTTTAAAGGAAGCAATATAAGGAGAATACAATCAGATCCATAGTAATTTATCATTTTGTATGGCCTCAACTATGCCAACAACCTTAAAAGACACATTTCTAAAGGCAGTTCTACAAAGTACTTAGTAGAATTGCTCTGAAAAAGTGTAACACTGCTAAAGCGATGATGACATATTCAAACATTTGTACATCACTATATTGTCCTATGTGCTTTTCAAAACTCCAGGTTTTGTTCCAAAACTGAATATGTTTTGAAAAAAATTTTCCTCAGAATCCACTAATTTGAATTTTTAGGCAGGTAGACCTAAAATTTCCACTTGATTCTTTACAATAGACATTTAATACAGTTAAAGCAGTGTCTTGAGCAATAAAATAGCTTGACCAACACTATTATGCTTTGATCATTTTTATATTTAGCAAAATAGTTGTCTAGAGGAGTAATTGTAGAGGTTTTCCTTTTACTGTAAGTTGATAACAATGTAATCTAATATGGGTATAGGGTAGTCACTAATTCATTATTCCTTATTTATTTTGAATTCTGTTTTAGTGTGAATGGAGGTTTTTTTTTTTCTTATTTCCTCTAATTAATTTACTTTAGAAAACATGCATTGCTTTAAATTTCACTTAAAATTTCCCATTAAATTTCCTATAGACTTCTACAGCATGTAACAAAGAATTCCATTTTGAATTAATGATTAAGATCATTAAGGAAGAAAAACAACCATTGTGACCTGGACTTGGCAGTGCTAGGTTAGTAGTTGGACTCTATTATCTTAATGGTCTTTTCTAGCCAAAATGAAAGCACAGCAGATTATCTATACTTTGGTCAGAAACCAGTAGTAATTTGTTGAATAGATTATCTAAAAGTAAATGTATTAGAAACTTTATGTAGTACAGTAAACCCAGTACCTTTGACATTCCTTGCATGTATAAGCAGATTTCTTAGAGGATTATATTAAGAAGAATTTATGACCTTTGGAAGAGGGGTCAGGCTATTCAAGCAGACTACAAGGATGTGGTGAAGTTATGCAGGGAGAAAATGAGAAGGGCCAAAACCCAACTAGAGCCCAACTGGCTCCTGCTGTAAAGGGAAACAAAAAAAGCTTCTATAAACACATCAGCAACAAAAAGAGGGCTAGGGAGAATTGCTGTCCTCTGGTGGACGCAGGAGGAAACATAGTGACAGAGGATGAGGGAAAGGCTGAGGTGCTGAATGCCTCCTTTACCTCAGTCTTGAATAGTAAGACCAGTTGTACTCCAGGTGCACAACCCCCTGAGCCAGAAGACAGGGATAGGGAGTAAAATGAAGACCCAATAGTCCAAGAGAAAACGGTTAGCGACTTGCTACACCACTTAGACACACACAGGTCTATAGGACCAGATGGTATCCATCCAAGGTTGCTGAGGGAGCTTACAGGTGTGATCACCAAACCACTTTCCACCATTTATCAGCAGTCCTGGCTAATTGGGAAGGTCCCAGTTGACTGTAAGTTGGCACGTGTGACACCCATCTACAAGAAGGGCTGGAATAAGAATTTGTGTAATAACAGGCCTGTGAGTGTGACCTCGGTGCCAGCGAATGTCATGGAATGGATCATACTGAGTGTCATCACACGTCACATACAAGACAACCAAGCAATCAGATTCAGTCAGCATGGGTTTATGAAAGGCAGGTCCTGTTTGACCAACCTGATCTTTTTCTATGACGAGGTGACCCACTTAGTGGATGAGGGAAAGGCTCTGGATGTTGTGTACTTACACTTCAGGAAAGTCTTTGACAATGTTTCCCACAGCATTCTCATGGAGTATCTGGCAGCTCATAGCTTGGATGGGTGTACTCTTTGCTGGGTAAACAGCTGGCTGGATGGCCAGGCCCGACAAGTTGTGGTGAACAGAGTTAAGTCCAGTTGGTCGTCAGTAATGAATGGTGTTCCCCAGGGCTCAGTATTGGGGCCAGTTCTGTTTAATATCTTTAATAATGATCTGGATGAGGGGATTGAGTACACCCTCAATAAGTTTGCAGACGACATCAAGTTGAATGGGAGTGTTGATCTGTTCGAGGATAGGAAACCTTTACAAAGGGATCTGGACTGGCTGGATTATCGGGCTGAGGCTTATTGTATGAGGTTCAACAATGCCAAGAGCTGGGTCCTGCACTTGGATCACAACAACCTCCTGCAATGCTACAGGCTTGGGGAAGAGCGGCTGGAAATCTGCCTGTCAGAAAAGGATCTGAGGGTGTTGATTGACAGCTGGCTGAACATGAGCCAGCAGTGTATCCAGGTGGTCAAGAAGGCCAACAGCATCCTGGCATGCGTCAAGAATAATGAAGCCAGCAGGACTAGGGAAGTGATCATCCCCCTGTACTCAGCACTGGTGAGACCTCACCTTGAATACCAAGTTCAGTTTTGGGCCTCTCACTACAGGAAAGACATTGAGATACTGGAGACAGAATCTCAAGAGAGTTCTGGAGCACAAGTCTTATGAGTAGCAGCTGAGGGAGCTGGGGCTGTTTAGCCTGCAGAAAAGGAGGCTGAAAGGAGAATTTATTGCTCTCTATAACTACCTGAAAGGAAGTTGGAAGTTGTATCATGGATGGTGTTGGTCTC
>VWYH01014313.1:0-14522 GCA_013399365.1 Pampusana beccarii | reverse complement strand
AAAAGAATTTTCTTATAAAGCTAAATTAAGTAGATTGTGACAATCTCTGTACATTATGGACATCATCCAGAAGGGTAGTTAAACCTGTGGTTAAGTGTTTTGTTGGATGAGGGCCTAGAAACCTGTGAGAGGACTTTGGAGTTTTTCCAAAATGGCTAATAGGTTTGCCCCTTGGCCATAGTGATGTTGTTTGCTGAATATGTCACAAGATGTATTAAGGAACCAAAAAAAAACCAACACCAAAACTGAAAAACAAATAGGGATGTTAAAATGCATCTTATGATTTTGCTCTGAATATCACGATAAGGGAAATTCCTTAGGTTAAAAGAGGCATAAAAATAACCCCAAAACATAGAATTCAAACTAACCATCACATTGAGAATTCTCAGAAATACTTTAAACTAAGGAATTGCTGCCTGCCTCAAAAATATAGTGACTTTGGGGAATTTAAGGAAATACACTACCTTGCAGCTTTAGCATTACGCAAAGTAAGATCCAAAATAGAACCAAAAAATTGGTATTAATATACAGTATACCTCAAATCATCCACATCTGGATGTGAAATGTTACTGAATTAGAAACAGACTAAATCCCTAAATAAAAATTCACCTGGTGTCTCTGAAGTGAGTTTGAAAGAAATCTACACTTCATTAAAAGTCCCCAAAGGGAACTTTCTTCTATCCTAAGACACATACTGCTGATTGATAACACTCTGGAATTGTCTTTCTCACTGTGTTGATTATGACACAAACTTACATAGCCTGTTTTGATGAGACACCCACATTTTAGACAACTGAAATTATGTGAGATTAATATTAACCTTACAGTAAGTATCATACGTCTAGACAGCAAACATACTTTTCGTTCCTTATCCATGTAGTATTCAAAATTATTTTATAGCTGTATACCTAATACATCTGTGATAAAGATTGATTTGTATCTTTCAATTTTCTCTTTTTATTTTCATTATAAAGTTAGGAAAGGTCACTTACATCTTATTTGACAAAAAATTGTCAAAACTTTTGAAAGGATGCACTGATAATTGCAAACATATATAAGAACTTGTAAAAAAAACCCCAAAACGTCACATGAGCTTGTCTGCTCATAAGTGCACAAACATGCTCATGAGTATGAAATTATTAACATTTAACCCTGTAATTTCCAAATAGCATTAATGTCATCAGTATGCCAAGGTGAATTTGGTCAAAAAAATCTGATAATATTGATTGTAAAATCTAATTAAATAAAAATGACTATATATTAAATACCAACATCGCACAAAGTAGGTGCCTATATTTATTAGCAATGCCTCTGTCAATATCCTATTTTCTCGTTTTCATTGGGAATTGCTGTAGAGATACAGGCCTGCAGCCACAAAGTTTCATCTCTGCCACTTCAGGCCAGCCTGTGGCACAGATACAAACTAGCACAGCTCAAAGCATAAACCATAACATTTCCACAGTTTCCTAATACTCTTGTTCTTTCATCAACCATCACAAACCTTTCGGGGCAGGGAAAGAAAGAAAAAAAGAAAAAAAAGAAAAAGAAAGAAATCTTTTAAAGTTTTAAAACTATGGTGAAATAAAATCACTCTGTGTGGGCAGAGTGGAGTAGCTCTGTGTTCCTCAGATACATTTTTTTCCACAGCAAGCATGAGAGTTGGATCAGTCAGGTCAGAAAATGTTGTATGCTCCACAGAACATCACAATAGATCTGAAACCTCAACCTGTTGAGTCAAATTCTTTCATATCCTTGCTGTAAGTGTATTGCAGCCTTCAAAACTTGATAGAGGGGGTTCCTCACACATGAACTAGCAGGGGAAAAAAGAAAAGACAGGGAAGGTAAAAGGAGAGAAAAGAGAAGAAAAGGAGAAGTCTTTGAAAAGGCACCAAGAGAAACGCAGGGATGTAAAGGTGTCTGGTGTATCTGCATAAAAGACATTCACATTTCTTTGAACTCTGTATTCTTCATTAGTCCAAGAGCACTTTTCTTAGCTGCATTCTCAATTATATAAAGACATTTTTATACCACACACCCTGTACCCACTTATCAATAGCCGCCATTTATGCCTATAGATAAAGGAAGCACCTTATCTCAAGAGGTATGAGGATGAACACTACGATTTCTTGTAGCAATCAATACACCTGTGCATAAGCTCATGGAAAATTGTACTTTGTATGCAATATTGGGCCAATAGATTTATCTACCGATGCATTGACTTTCACAGAAGAAAATTCAGCACTTCCTCTAGTATATATTATCCACACAAGGTATTTACTCCAGACAGCTTCTCTTCCCTCCCAGAGACTGTAGCCAGGCAGTTAAGCAGAAGTCCAGACCTGCTGTGCAGCCAACACTGGCAAGTCTGCAGCAGGCACAAGGGAAACACTAAGCACTTCTCATGGCTTCTCAACATATGCACATTCACAGGATGGACAATACACAGCTATAAAACTGCTGCATGTCTCACAAGCTTCGAAACACTACATTTGCCCTCTCTAAGAGGAAAACTGGAAGGTCCCTTGCACTTTTTTCTTTCACAGTCTCAAAAAGTTTGAGTACTGCAAGCTAATAGTGCTGTTCAGTTTTAAATATTTAGTGTTGACCTCAATTTTCGGTTTCCCTTGCAGAAAGATAGTATGAAGTAATAAATCAAACTATAAAAAGCAGATACTGTGTTCATATAATTTCCTCCAATACTTCAAGTGAAATTTAGCAGAAAATAATTTTGAAGTTTGATGTATTGGTGTTTGGTTAAACAGTAACTCCTGAAGCAGAGGAGCATGACACTATTAGAATGTATGCTCATTTTTGGATGGCTTGGAGTTGCAATGCATTTAAAACCTAAATGAAAGGGAGAGGGAATTATTTTCCCTTTAATTAAGCTTCAATGTAGACAAAAAATACATTATACTACTGGAATTTTGTTGCTCAAAAGAAATAGTAAAACAGGAATATCAGGTATGTATAAAGGTACTCACACTGTTACAGTCTGGCACTCCATTTCACAGGTATTTAATCAGACAAACATTGATAATACTGTCAGAATCAAAATATCTAAAAGTAGGAAATTCAGATTAAAAAGGAAGTCAATCACTTGTGACAACAAAAAATGTCAGAAATTCTGTACTAATGCCTTACGTATCTGTTTGTCTAACTATCTATCTGTCTAAAGTTCTCTTTCTTTTTTTTTTTTTTTTCTGCAGAGTCTGTCCCAATGTTTGAAATGCATTAAAACCAGAAAAGTTTAATTTTGCCATGAGACGTCTTCACCAAATTATATAATGGCTTGTTTCTAGAGCTGTCAAGCTTTCTTTCCAGTAAAGTTTCTTATACGGTACTGTAAAACTTTGCATTTATCTAGTTCTAGAACAGTGCACCTGCTTTTGGTTCACCCTTGGCCAACACTTCATTATATGCCAACGATGATAACCAAACAAGTGATAACTATGATTAAGAAAATATAATACTCTACACTTCATCTGCCATTAAAACATTTTACATGTACTTTGTCTTTCCTTTTACTTGTTCATGTATTTTAAGAAGCTTTTTTTTCCAGAACTGTTTATAACAAAAACATGGGGGAGGGAAAGGGAAATGAAAAAGGAAACAAAAAGGAAAAGAAAGAAAAAATTGAAAGGAAGAAAGGGAGGAAAGGGGAAAAGAAAGAGAGATGGAAAGAGAGGAGGAGGAAATAAACCAGAAACCTTGATGTTGAGTATACAAATATATAATAATCTCAAGAAAAGTAGAATTTAATTTTAATATTCTGATGTTTCCTGACTGCGAACAATTTATCAGAGAGCAAAACATAGAGTGAAGAAGGTAGTAGAATAGCAAAAGAGGTAACTATTCATTTCATTCTAGTAAGATGGACTTCTTGTTATATGTCATCATGTGGAAAATGGAACCTTGGAGGAGACATTAACTTCTTCATACTAGAACTTCTAGAAGCACATATCATAAATCAACAAGAGGATGATTAATTACTTTAGTCTTGAGTATCCAAGAGGATGGAAGGAAAGCTTAAGCTTGGAATCCCAAAAGGATGGTTGGAAAGCAACATACTAGAGTTCAAACGGTTGGGACTGCTCATCCCAACAACAAACAAAGTCAACCGAAACCACTGTATATGTGTGTTTGTAAAAAACAAATGCTGTACTACAAGCAATTCTTATGTGAAATACTGTAATTTTAACTCACATGAATTCAGTTATTTACTAAAAGTTTTGACACTGGTAACTTTATTTCAATGTGATGTTATTCTCAATAAGTACATTATGTTTTATGAGCCAGGTGTTAGCAATTAGTCACTCATCACAACTGTCATATAAAAAGAAAATTAACACCATCAATTGAAACAAAGGCAAAATCATTATATTAGCAGCAACTAGGAACATCTTTCTACAGTTTGCATAATCAAAAGCAGATGTATAATTCATTTAGGTAATTAAAAACACATTTTAAATGTTTTAAAAGCTCACAGTTATGTCAGAAGTACAGATAATGTTCATAATATGTGAATAAGTACAGATATACATTACTTGTCATTGAAAGAATGCTAGTAAATGAAGGGCAAACAGATGATCACTAATAAATGTAGGATCATAGAATCATTTTGGTTGGAAAAGACCTTTAAGACCATTGAGTCCAAGCATAAACCAAACACTGCTAAGTCTACCACTAAACCATGTCCCTAAGCGCCACATCTACACATCTTTTAAACACCTCCAGGGATGTAACTCAATCACTTCTCTGGGCATCCTGTTTCAATGCTTGATAACCTTTTCAGTGAAGAAATTTCTTCTAATATACAATCTAAACCTGCCCTGACACAACTTGAGGCCATTTTCTCTCATCCTACTACTTGCTACAGAGACCGACACCAACCTCACTACAACCTCCTTTCAGGTAGTTGTGGAGAGCAATAAGGTCACCTCTGAGTCTCCTCTTCTCCAGGCTAATCAACCCTAGCTCCCTCAGCTGCTCCTCATAAGCCTTGTGCTCCAGACCCTTTGCTAGCTTCACTGCCCTCCTCTGAACTCTCTGCAGCACTTCAACGCTTTTCCTGTAGTGAGGGGCCCAAAACTGAACACAGGATTCAATTTGCAGCCTCACTAGGGCCAAGTACAGGGGCACAATCACTTGTTTTGTCTTGCTGGCCACACTATTTCTGACACAGCTAGGATGCTGTTGGCTTTTTGCCCACCTGGCCACACTACTGGCTCATGTTCAGCCAGCTGCCAACCAACACCAACACAGAAGTACTGATACTATAATGATAAAGTGCTTTGCCATCACGTACTTGATGTCGGGCAAATTGTGGTGATGACAGTCACAGCGGATTGCATGGTGTGGTGCCACATAGAAGTCTATTTTTAAAAGTACTAGAAACATACAAAACTTATTTGAAATAACACAAAATAACAAAGTGACCCAGTAAGATTCTGAACTGCTTGATATACCTTGCAATGAATTTGTAAAATACAGTAATCTAGCAATCTGTATTTCTCTTAAGTATGAGAAAACAGAAGACATTGGTAGCAAATTTGATAGTGCAATTAGAAATAAGAAAGTGTAGTAAGAATCTCTATTTTTTTTTTTTAATATAAAGATTAAAATTAACACTATTGACTATGGTCCAGTGCTGGTGGAAATATGTGAATATGTGTCTTACTACTAGGAAACATTATAAAGGAGAATATGTTTATATCATAGATTTTATGGAACCTTTTATTGTACATAAGTGCTAAATAATAAGCTTCACACTCTACAATCTACAAAGATAAACAGTAATATTCACAGGCCACAATCTTTTTTTCACTCATGATGGTTTAGTTAGGAGTTATTGTTTTAAGTTGTTATAAAGGCATTGTAAAATTAAATCAAGATAAATGACAGGTGAAAACGATCCATACTTTTTTTCCTCTTGTGGCTTTCTACTTCTTACTCATGAAACAATTTCCTCTAGCTTCATTGCAGTCTTAATCGGTTCTCTTGTTATTACTTCTTGCCTACTCCTTCTTTATATTATTCACACTTTTTACTTACGTCATATTGACCTAGAAAGTATGCTGAGCATTTATGTAGGCTCCTTGAATAAAATTATACTACTTCAAAACCACTATGAAATAAGAGAAACAGTTCTTTTGACATGTACTTAAGGTTTTTAGCCCTTTTGCAAGCAAATAATCTAAAAAGTTTTGTTAGTAAATCAAGGTGTCTGTCAATAAATGACTATGTAGCTGATTTGATATGAGTGTTCAGATTAAAAAGTAAAATGCTTATAAATTGGGACAAAGCTGAACTAAGGCAAGCTATATAGTCAAAGAGTAGCACACTGCTTTTTTTAATTTTTTTTTTTTATTCTATCCTATTAAAATATAACTTGGGAAGCATAGTTACTTTCATATTTTGCGGTCAGTGAGCTTTTCCAGGGAATTCAGGAGACTTCACAGGCCCTGCCACTATAGCATAGAGGGACATTGAGAAAATTATATTTCAATTTATTTTTCTCTAAGGTGGAAAAGTTCCAGGTCAACCTGGTGCTGAAAGCATTTTTACTTAAGCCATGCAGATATTTGACTGCTATTCCTGAGTAAACAGCTAATATTTTTTTTACAATACAGCAAATCAATTAACCAAAAAAAAAAAAGAGATAAACATGAATCACTGTTCAAAATTTAAAAATTACTAACTTGCACATTGTAAATTTGATACTGCTGTCTTATATTTTCTCATGCCTAGAAGAAATAGATGTATCTTTTATAAATGTAGCACATCTTATAAGACTAGATTGCTGTATTGTATTAGAAGACAGTTGAGAATTTGAATTAATGTTCTAACTAATTTTTTAATTCATGGTCTAAATGAATTTTTTGTTGTCTTTCTGAAGAGAGTGGGGAAAGACTGAATAGACTATGAATACTATGAGCATCTCTTTTATTATGGGATAAGTAGTCTTGTTGCCTACAGGGCATCCGGTACTTTAGAGCAACATTTTGCTATGGGACAGTATTTTCTTTTCTAACAAGCTTTTCATACGACTTTCATCTTATGGTACATCACACCTGGAATGTGGATACTGGGACAGATCAACAAAATTACTGGATTTGCAACTTTGAAAGAGAAACTTTGTTGTACAGATCTATAATTTTTTTTTTTTTTTTCTGTGTAAGGTTTTGCAACCATGTAGATGAAGCTAACCATATATGTTAAATTTCTGATTTAACTTTTAGAATTTGTCTTTGCACATTTGATTTCTTTTCTGTGGTTATCTGGGATTAATTTGTTCCTTTTTAAGATCAGAAAGGAAATTATTTTACTAAGCTGACTTGACATGCTTGCTTAGGTTTCAAGTTGTTGACAATGTCCTGAGATTTAGCAGAGCTCTTCATTTCCTATAAATGTCATAATCATCATAGTTGCTTTTCATGGCTTTGATTGGAAATGCAATTAGGTTTATTTCCCCAAACTCATTGTGCTCTTTGTTTTATTTCTTTTGTTCTTGATATTTGTTTTCATTACTGAGTGTCGGTTCATTTAAAACAGATGTGAACCACCACAGAATAATATATTACAACTTTGTAGTCATTTTACTGCTTATTTCCACATTTTAATTGTAAATACTGAGTTGCTCTTTTGTAAATTGGTATACCAGTAAAAACAATGAGATTTTTAATGACATGTGAAACATTTATTGAACTAATACAATCTAAGCCTCAGCTAAATGGCATGATGACAGTTTTACAAGGCTAGAAAAACTAAACAAAATCATACTATTAGAATAATAATTTTAAATAGGGGTTCAAGTTAAGTGAACATGCCCTAAATCATACATCTCTGTGATTGTTTGTTCCTCAAAAATACATCAATATATTATAGAATCATAGAATAGTTTGGGTTGGAAGGGATCTTAGAAGGTTGTTTAGTCCAACCATCCTGCAATGAGCAGTAACATCTTCAACTAGATCAGGTTCCTCAGAGCCCCATCCAGTATGGTCTCACTACAATTTAATGTCTCAGTAAGTAATGTCATGGCAGAATTAAAAGAAAACTCTTCTAGAAACACTCTCTGCACAAGCACACATACCCATTCTACTTTAAAAGATATTGTTTACTCTCTTTACCTATATGTATGTACGTATTATATATATAAACATACCTAGATGGGCAAATACAAACCACTTACATAGTTAATTGCTAACAAATTATTCACCTGTAACATCTGATTAATTGATTGTCTCAGAGGTCTGACATTAACATGCTGAAATTTGTAAACTATGTACTGAAACAAATTGATTAAAGTCTACAATTTGTGATGCGATGGAGAAAAATATGCAAAAATAACCTAGAATGCTGACATATTTGGTGACAAAAGGAAAAAGAATAGTACGTGCAACGCCATTTAAAGATCACCGTGCAGCCATTACTTTAGTAGACTGACTTTACAATGTTCAGAGGAAAATTAAAGAAAATTATTATCAGGACAAGAAATCAAAATTAGGTGACACTTAAGAAGGTAAATTGTTTGTGCAACTAGATAAATAGAATGGTATAATTAGCAGCAACAGTAAAAAACATACTTGTTCTCCCTCTCTGGAACTTTATTCTGTACACAAAATATCTTAATTAACTGGAAATGTCATTTTCCTACAGAATGGAGACCGGAGATTATGGTCTTCTATGCCTTGCTATAAATTGACTTTGCATATCTGAAATCCTACAATCAATCTGAAAATTAAAACTTAAATTTAATTTTGTATATAATTTTAAATTTATTAGATCATCTGATTTAATGGTGTATCTCATCTTTGTTGATTCTGTATCTTCATTTTCTTATTCTACCTTCAGAAATGAGGGAGTTTTCTATCAGAAAACTGCTATCAGAATGTTTTGATTTTTTTTTCCCAAAATTGCTTGCTACAGGCATGCTTTATTTAAATGGTCAAGAGTAGATTGCTGATTATTTTTATCTCATGTCGTTTCCAGTCTACTTCCTGGTTACCCTTGCAAACCCTTCCCATTTCTCCCATTTTGAATCTTGTGTCTTGGAAATATAACTCTATTTTCCCCTGAGGATGTATACATTTAAATGTTTAATTATCATGAATCCTAATACTTTTTCCAATGTTATTGACATAATGTTTCTCTATCCAATTAGAAACAGAAACTGGAGATAATACTTATCTCATTAATGTTTTCAGAGCTCATGCAGTTTATTCATGTATACAGCAGAAAAAAGAAGAAACACTCTATGGAATTGTATTCTTAATTTTTTTTTTTCACTTCAACAGTAAATATAACGCTATTTTTGTGTGTGGTTTGGGGTTTTTTTAATGTAAATTACATGAAATTGGCAAACACTGTGTTAATAAGACTTCCTAACATACGACTCGGCATTCTAAATAGGATTTTTATTTTTAAAATGTCTGACTGAATAAGTTTTTCTCCAGGACTCTATGCTATAAGACAAGCAAACAAATTTTCTTCCTGAAATGATGGCTTTTAATCGAAGTACTACAAGATTTAGTTGACGTATAACAGTGGCCCAAAAACGTAAAACTTAAGGAAAGATTTTATTTTCATTTGCTTGAAATGAATAGTAACCTGTTCATGAGGTTGTGATCACTACATGTGAAATTAATGTAAGTAGAAAAAGATTAATGCTTATGAATGTACTTACCTTATTGTCCTGGAAGAATAGATGCATAGATAGGCAAATAGCAAATAAGCAGATGTATGAAGTTTAAAAAAATTGGTAAGTCTGAAAATTTCCAGTATTTCTAAAGATCTTTCTCTAAGTGAGACCTTTCGTGTTCTCTTCTTGTAATATCTGGTTTTATCTCAACTTGTGTCTACTATGCTCCTAAACAGTCCAAACCGAATCCACCCCAGTGCAATGCTTGTGATAAAATTAATCCCAGGTAAAGATGGGGTTTGTATAGTATATTTATGAGTAATATAACCAAGACCTCCAGGCTCTCTTTAAGGTCCGTTAGATTCAGGCACAGTTCATGTTGTTCTAACAGAAGAGTTTAAGAAAGACGGTTCAAACCTCTGGTGAGGTCTGTCTCTCTTCATTAATTATAACTCTGATTAGATATCGAACTAGTAAGGGCCAAAATTAAATAGAATTAATTTCATGCTGCTCACAACCTGTTTGTACATACTGATCAATGAGAAAACTAATTAAAAAAAAATAAAAGGTATGGAGAGAAGTATTGGGGATACAGAAGCGTGAAAGAGTGATCCAAATTTGGAAGCTTGGGGCGTACAATGAGGAAGGGAAATGGGAAATGGGAGTGTTGTATACAACTAAGTAACCAGAAATGCTTTCACATCGAGAGTCAAGGTTAGTGAAAAAAAAAAATTAAAAAAATTGTCTTAACCTTTCCTCATTCTTTATGTATAGAGTTGGGATAACAATATTTCTCTATTCACAAAAGAGTTTTGAAAATAAATTGTGAAGCATATTTGTACTGTCACAGTAACACTACACATACAAGAAGAAAATTCCGGTTCTGGAGCAGGGTGTGAATAACATGCTGCATATGATGGATGAAGTAATAGATTCAACAGTAACAAAAAGCTTTGGCAAAAGATAATTTGATCAGGTAATTAAGTTCAACATCATGATATTTGTGTCTAGAACACTGAGACATGAGAATTGCATAGAGCATCTGATTTCTGTCATTCTTAAGCACGCAACATTACAAATATATTCTGTGTGAATGTGAATGGTAGCTCACTCATGGTTGTATCTCTTGTTTATTTGTTTCTATTTCATGACCCAAAATCGAATTGAAAAATCTTCTTTTGAAGAATATTTTTATCAGAACTTCTGGACTTTCCTGAAATTGTGCCGAAGCTCTGTCAGGAAAAGCAGTGTCAACTACAATAGTCCCACAACCAAGAATAGCTGGAGTAGGTGAGTTCTAAGAAGCAGATACATCTGTACAGTTACTCATCAGCAAGAAGAGAGACATTTCATTTCTGGTACTCCATAGGAATGTAATTAATAAAATGGAGGAAAAAAAATCTGTTAAAAGATACCAAGTAGTGGCATATAACAAGAAGAATACATGTAGTATAAAATAGATTTGGGTAATATCCAAAAAAGAACACTGTATTACAAATGTCCTCTAAGTATTGAACAACTCCATATAGATTTCTTTTTTTTTTTTTTTTTCAATATCACTCATGCAATAACAATAAAGATATTTTGAATGTTCTGAGACACAGGATAATGTCTTCACCTATTCTACATATGCAACATCAAATTTTCCAGATTCTGTCATGGAAAAAGTACTAAAAATGGGGCTATAAAGTAATGTTTGATATTTTTTATTGTGATAATAGCATCACTATGAAAGTTTTGCCATTCCGTGAACCTTATGGAGAGAGAGTGATAATTAAATACACTGTGAAATCTGATGAATGATCTAAACTGAGGTTTCAAGAGCTGATACTGATACTCCTTGAAAAAATTTACTTTGATCTTAGACTGAAGAGGGAGCTTCACAGAGGCCTGGTTTTGTTTTGCATTTGGGACTGGGTTTTTTTGATTGTTTGTGTGGCTTGTGAACCTTGTGGGATGCTTTGAGACTGAAGCTGTGGGATATAGAAATACAAAATACTAACCTCTCTAGGCTTTATTCCTAAATCTTTTGGGGTTTGAACTGCAGTTGGCAGTTATTTACTTCCTGTAAATGGAAATGAACCACTAAAGGACATGAATGAGGCTGAAGGTGAAAGAAACTGTGGGTGGGTATTAATCTCACCCAACTGTAAGCACCTTTGCTAGATGTTCCAGTCTACCTTCATAGTCAAGGGAGAGAAACTGACACTTTTTGGCTGTGATTCACATGCCCTGCTTTAAAACCCTACTTCAGAATGAGGCAATTTAAACTTGCTTCTCTCTACTGGTTATGAAGTGTCTACACTTCCAGCTCTTGTATAGAAATCTACACTGTGACCATGTGAAGTGGTTTTGTGTTATGTAATGATAAGAGTGGAGCAGTGTGGAGTCAATTTTGGATGCCATTTTGGTGTACTAATTAATTTTTTAAAAAACATTTATTTTTATTAGTATTTAAATATGCTTATGACCATACTAAAGTAATAACATCCACAAAATAAGTAGAAATATAAAATAGCTTTATTTTAGAAACCTCCAGAGTTGTGAAACTTGTACATCATAGAAAACTGAGAGAAGTGGCTTATATGGTAGGTGGGTATGTTACCATTCAGAGGACTGGGACAGTCTGGAGAAATAGGCTGGCAAGAACCTCGTGAAGTTCAACAAAGGAAACGCAAAATCCTTAACAAAAGAAAGAATAAGCCCATGTGCCAACGCTGGAAATCGTTTTTCCAGTCGACTGGAAAACACCATTTCAGGACCTAGGAATTCCAGTGGACTGAAATTTCATCATAAGCCAACATTGTGCCCTTGCAGCAAAGAAGGCAAACAGGCTCTGTATTCCAACACTTAGGCAGAGTATCGCCAGCAGGTTGAGAGAGGTAAATTTCCCCTTTACTCAGCACTGATGAGGCCACACCTGAAGTACTGTGATGTTGCTATAGCAGAGCAAGTCCAGTGAAGGGTCAAAACATAATTAAGGGACTGGAGCATAGTTTCCGATAAACACTGAAACCGCAAAATAGCTATTGACATTCTAGATTCAGCCAAGGATGCTGAAACCCACTTATACACAGGCAAAACCAGAGTTGTTCATATTATGAATTTATTTTATAACTTATTAGTATCTTCAAATTTTACTTCTTGCATCTGAATAGCACACTGGAAATCTGTAGTTCTTCATTAATGTAATATGTAACTGAAATCAAAAGATGAACCAAAGTATTTGTTTCACTGAAAACTATTTATAAAATACAATGATTGCAAAGTTTTTTTATAAATGTAAAAGCTGACTTTCGAAAAACACACATCTTATTAATTGTGAAGTTTTAGGAAAGAAAAATACTTAAGTACAACTTAATGTGGATGAAAAAGGAAACATCATCTTAACCTTCCCTTAGACAGCTTTTTAACCTTCTGCACACTTTAAATTAAACACCAATGAGTTACTCTAAGGTATAGCCATAAGTCAACCTGAAGGAAATCTTATAGCTGTGTAGAGGATAAAATAAAACTGTTACGCACAGATGACTTCACTGCTACAAAAGTAATCAGTTCCTCAAGCCAACTATGAAAAAACTGCACATTTTTGAGACATATATTAATATGCTCAAGTTTTTCTATGTGTATTAAAAAGTGTGAAGTGAATCTAAATGAGCCCAGTGAAATATGTGTCACAGTCATCAATATATACAGTTTTAGGTTCTAATAAACTGAAATTTCTGTAAAAGAACACGTTGAAAACCAAATTCAGCTATAGGACATTTCTTATTCAGGCAAAAAGAGTAAGTATAGAACACATGAAAAAAACTAAACTGCATAGTGATATTTCCTAATATCTAATAACTGAAAAGAAAGAATAATATATATAATCACATACTTTATTAAGGCAGAAATCATTTTGCATCTTGTTGAACACCTTTGTCTAAAAGGTAGCCTCAATATTCACAAATCCACTACTGTTGGTAGTGGGTGTGAGGAGGAAAAAACAATGAAATGCAATTGCAACCTTCAACATAGTTTTGAATATATAGATTTATTCTAAGCTTTACCTGTCTTACAGGTACATACTTTGTGTACTACTAGAAAGAAATCTTTCACTCAGAGTTGGTGAATTAAGACAGCCATTTCTTTTCAAATAAAAAAAGTGATCAAGCCTGTGTAATTTTCTTGGCTGTCTTAAAAGTTACTAAAGCTATAGCGTATTTTGTATTTAAAGAAAAATAAATATAGAATTTGCAATGGATCCATGCATTTATATTAACGTAAGGTATGTTAGTTTTCCATAATCATGGAATCACAGAATCATAGACTGGTTTGGGTTTGAATGGATCTTTAAAGATCTCGTAGTCCAACCCCTCTGTCATTGACAGGGACATCTTTCACTAGATCAGGACTGCTCTCAATCTCTTCATCCACCAGACTATATTGATACTGGGAGTTGCCTTGACTCACGTGCAGGACCTTGTACATGGCCTTGTTGATCTTCATGGGGTTTATACAGACCCACTCCTCAAATCTGTCAAGGTCCCTCTGGAAGGCATCTCTTCACTCAAACCAAACAACTGTACCAGTCAGCTTGGTGTCATCTCCAAACTTGTTGATGGTGCACTCAGTCACACCATTTATGTCATTGATGAAGATATTGAACAATATCAGTCTCAAGGTAGACCCCTGAGGGATACCACTCATTACTGGTTTCTTCTTGGACACTGATCCATTTACTGCAGCTCTTTGGACATGGCCATTCAGCCAATTCTTTATCCATTTAATAGTCCACCCACCAAACCCATATCTTTCTGATTTAGAGGTAAGAATGTTGGTAATACTGGTAACTAGGAAGAGAGTCTACCCAGAGTCTGGATCAGGGACATCACCAGGG
>VWYH01014161.1:0-15761 GCA_013399365.1 Pampusana beccarii | reverse complement strand
AAGGCAGCCCTCAACCTTCACCGGTTGATTGGAGGGTTTTTGGTTGGTCGTTGGTTTGGGGTGGTTTTTTTTAATTAGTTTTCTGAAGCCCTGTAAACAGCTGCTTATATGTTCCAAGGCCAAATTCCATTCTGCCTTTTCTCTCTTTCACTCTCTTTTTAATTTTTTTTTAAGGATCTTTTCTAAAATTTCCAGGATACGATTACCATTGTAAAGTAGCAGGAGGGGAAGGAGGATGGACATCCATTTCTGTTCAATACCCCAGTCTCTCATGGAGAATTTCCGCAGGGAATGTGCAAACAGACACTACAAAACAACAACAGTTTATAAGGAAGGAATACAACCTTGATGGTTTTACCAGAGCAAAGAGGTAACACAGCACATTGCAAATGCTACTTCATGAGGTCTTTGCCACTGAGAACATTGTACAACAGGAGCCACATCTCCTAGCTTCTACTTCTGCTTCAAGTTTGCTGGCTTACCCCTATGCAAATTACTTAATCTCATAAGCAAACTGAGAAGGAAAGCAGCTAGTACTGCACAAATCAACAATGTAGGAAAAAACATTGCCTAATTACCGGTGACACACTGTCAACAACTTCCATTTAAACACACTTTTTAAAAAACAGATTCCACAATCACAGTTACCCACTGAGTGTCATCATCTTTGTGATAAAAGTGCTATGCAAGTGTTCAGTGCTTTAGTGTCCTTATTCTGAAAATTCTGCATTTCAGATTTTATGTTGGGTTTTTTCCATTTTTTTCCCAAACATTTTTTTTTCCCAGAGGCCAAACAGGGTTGGAGGGCAGAGAAAATCTAAATCATTTAGGTTGTAAGGGACCCTCTGGGGGTCATATGGCCTATCCTCACACTCAACGAAGTGATGACTTTAAAGTTAGATCAAGGTCAGATTCAACTGAGTTTTGCTCATTTTCAGAGATGTTAAGCTCAGCTTTGGGCATCCTATTCCAATGTCTGAGCCTACCTGCACTGCAAAAAAAATTTTTTTCCAGCATCTAATCACAATTTCCTTTGTTTAAGCAAAATTCTTTCTGTTCAATTCAAAATTGGAGTTTAGAAAAACAAGTTTTCCCATTTAGCCTATTTTCTTAATGTTCCTTCAATACTACTTGTAAAAACATAAAAGCAGCAACTACGTAAGTATTTTAGAAACATTTTTACACCTATTCAGTGATATGTCAGCTCTACTGCCTGTGCTTAAGTTACTAAACACAGCACTACAGAGCAGTGTTATCAGATGCCTATATAATATACTCCAGTAAAACCAAAACAAAATCTTACCGTGACCATAAAAGTAAGAACTACAAAGACAAATCGGAACCATATTTCCACTTGTGAAAAAGTCGGATTGTAGGTTTTCCACTACAACAAAACAAAAAAACAGCCCAATGAGCAACGTTTTGACAGGGTACATATATACAAAAAGGATGTTCTTTGTTGTTTTCAATTGAATGTCAATAATTGAGTCAATTCCGCGTATTCTTCTTTATTACCAAGGTCAGATGCATAAATTGATTATGAAGAGGTTGATAAGGTCTGGTCATGCTTTCTGTAATACGTTTGTTATCTTAAAGCTTATTCTCTTGTTTCAGAAGTGGAAGAAAGAAAATCAAGTAAGGGAAGAATAAATGACCTAACCAGAAATATAGAACTTTTTTCACAGGTTAAGGAGGAAAAGCTCCCTCTTCTCCTCTAATTATTAGAAGGGCACAAATATTAATCATAACATGTCAGTTTGCATGAACTCTGTTCTGTTGACAATTTGTCTCATACTAGGTAAGCTTCTCTTTTGAAGCCACTTCTAGAACGTAAACACCGCGGTAGAACACAAAGCTTTACCTTTCAGTGTGTTAAATCTGTCGACCTCTGTCTTGTCTTTTTAAACCGTAAACACAGAACGAAAATTATATCTAAAGAAACCCATTATACAACAGGCAATCTATGATTTCAACTGAGACCACCATAAACCACTGTAATAATGAAATAAATTGGCAATTTTAGTCACTGTGGGAAAGCAGGGCTCAAGTGTGCCTTAAAGGAAGCCTGCAAAGCAAGATAATAAACGGTACAACTATAAATGCTCCAACACTTTGTCCTTTTTGAAATCTGGAACTAAGCAAAGGGTTTGTGAGTTTGGGTTTTTTTCCCCTTAGAGCTTATTTTTAGTGATGTGCTTTATGCACTAGAACATTACAAATATTAATATTCAGGAAGTGCATTTAGTATGTAAAAACCACTTGCTTTACACTAAGGTTTTTGCTTGCTACTTGCTCTGACATACTGAATGTTGCATATAGGTAGAATATACCATAGTAACCTATATTATAAATTGGGTTTAGTTCCATATGCTCCAAATGCAGATGTTTCTAAATTTCTTTCTGGAGTCAATCAGCACACACTGATGATATAATTGTTTTATAAGCAATCTTTAGCACTATGAACTGAGCTAGTTGTTTCACTATGAATTATTTTAGTTAATTATTTTATTAGCCTGTTTATTTTAGCTGAATAAGCTTTTTTCTCTTCTGCATAAGCACAGTAAAATAAAAAAATAAAATTAAATTAAAATATTCATTTTTCTTTCTAGTCCACACTTTTGTAAAGCCTGGAAAAATCTTGCTAATTCAGATACACCTCATGGAAAGTCTGAAAAAGATACCATGCTTTAGAGAGGCAACACGTCTACAAGCAAATGCAGAAAACTGGATGTGCTAGTCTACCTTGCCTACGGTTAAAAATATCTACCGGGAATTAGACTAAATTTATCTCTTCCAGAAAACAGCATTAGCAGTTCTGAAGGAAAAATCTTTACGTATGAGTTAAAAAAATGGTCTAGACCCTTAATAACAGCAAATGCTATAATAATTCTGACATTAGTAGTGACAGAAAAATTAATTATGCTGCATCTTTATGTTTATCTTCAAAAATCGGATAACTTTTTTATTCCTGCTAAAGGAGACTTCTACAGCATTAGCAATTAGAGATTTCTTCTGCTAGTATAAAACCTTATACTTACTGTGAAAGTAATATTGTGGATGTTGTACGTTAACTTATTTAGATCTTCAAAGCTAACAAATATGTTGTACTGAGTGTAGTTCAGGTAGCCAAGGTGAGCAACAATGATTTCACTGCATTTCTGTGAACACATACAGTGAAAAACAGTATGTAAAACCTTCAATTTATCGCAGAATATGCACTGTTAGTATAGGTTGGAGAATTTGTTTCTAAATGACCAGATATTGCTGATATTTATTACATGCCTTACCAATCTGACTGAACTGATAAACAAGGGTAGCTTTTCACTTAACCTCCTGAAAACAACTGCTTGCAGCACCAGGAAGGATCTGAATAACTCTGTCAGTCAAGCTCTAGGTCATCCGACTGTGAGATGGGTCTATTTTGTACTAACTCATTTCTAAAAGTTAACAGGAAGAAAGAGAAAACACAAGCATATTGTTCTTGGCTGTGTGTAATTAAATCTAACAGAACACTGTTCATTAATTTCTGCAGATTTCATGTATTTGTGTATATATAAAAAGAAAACGCTATATGCTTATCACAAAAAAACTTCAGCTATGCCCTTCCTTCAGGACTTGCAGCTGAGGAAGCTGGTTTGGATGTCTCTAAGCCTAAAAATTTCAGTTAAAATTATACTAGAAACTCAAACCCTAAACATTTCTTCACAGGTGACAAGAAATTTAGCTTTTTCAGAACACAGATGCCAGCTGATTTCAACCAGACTCTCTGCTAGGTGTTGCAGGAAAATTTTTCTCTCCTCTAGAGCACTATATACAGCCTTCTACTACAATATTCCATTCTTCAGTACTGCTAGATCTTTTTAGGTGGCTAAGCAGGACACACTGCTTTGCTGGCAAAGAACTACTCTAACAAGAAAGAGGGATCTTTAAGGAGTAATAGGCACAAGTCATAGAAGTAAGCAGAAAAAAATTGATAGGTAGGTATCTTGCTCAGCATTACTAGCTGGCTTGCAATTATAAATAAGACTATGCTCCAGGGTCTCTCCTGAGACGTGCTTAACAGATACATGCTTCTCATTTGCAATGTCATGTAACATGCACACAAATAGATTTAAAGAAAATGTACTGCATCAGAGTTTTGTTTAAGTAAGCACATACTTGTGCACAACTGAGTAATCTTGTCCGATTGTGAACTTGATTATTAACATATGGTGTGCTTCCATCCTTTACCACTCCAAGTACTTTGACTGTCATAGTAACATTCTTTTTGAGAGATACTGCAATTAAAAAAGAAAACATTAAGCTATTGCTACATGCAGAAATGAAATGTCAAATAGAGTTCCAAATACAGTTTAAAACACATGTGATATCCAATGATTACCCAAAGTTTTTCAGTTATACTTTACTGGAGTGGAGGTCCAGCACATTAATGAAAAAAAAATTAAAAAAACAAGGCAAAACAAACAAACAAAAAACCAACCAACACTCACTTTTTATTTATATACCTCGGCAGTAAGTCACAAATGCCCTGTACTGAATCTTGGCAAATCAACAATTACTAATACAGTATTTCTCACATATTTACAGAGAAGCTTTCTTGAAAAATTAATATCATTACAATCTACACATATAATTCCACTCCCCCCCCCACCAAATGAAGTGAGACACAGATTCTCTAAATACTAATACTTTCACAGAAATAACACACAACTTATCCCATATACCTCTTGCTTTCAGTTCTCAGGATTAGTGCTGTCCATGTCTTTACTGGGGGGAGTGGGTGGAGAGGGAGAAACTGTTTCAGAGGAAAAACCCACCAAACATAGCCAGAAAGCCACAGGATCACGTATGTGACAGATGAAATTAAAGACATAATATACAGGTTGCTACAGCAGTTTCCTGATAATTAGGTAAGATTCTCACCATCCTGCTGATCCAACTCAACTATGCAGGTCAGCCACAGCTGCTGATTGTAAGTAGACAGTGGTGGCGAACTCAAATTAAAAGGCTTCAGCTGTAAAAAACCCCACAAGGTTAGCTGCTATTCTGTTACATGATACATCAGTAGCTACAATGATGAAAGGCGTGTTAGTTATGTTTGTGACAGTATTTTGGGGAATAGATTTAACATGTGCTGCTCTGTGAACAGTATGATAAGTAGCTCAAATATAATTATTCCTGAGGAGTAGCTTAAACAGCACACATATTTTGCACAGCACTGAAGTAAGGAAAGATACGACTACTTAGAGCACATAAAAGCAGCAGCAATAAAACAAAAAAAAAGTTCCAATGCGAAAACCAAAATCCTGAGACCTAGCCTGAAAGTAAAGTAATTTCTAGCAGTTTACATCAAAAGTCAGTTTTGTGACCCTTCATCTGCTACACAGTTTTAAACCTGTTCAACTACAATTATGAAAACAACTATTTTTCCACTAGGTTTTCTAAAAATCCCACATTTATTACAAAAGCATGGAAGGTATCATTAACAGATAAAACCTACATGGAGGAAATACTTTTCTTATTTGATATAAAAATAAGCTTTACATAGTACAGTACCAATCTAAACATATATAGGTGACTGACAAAAAAAAGAAACATTTCAATGTATTTAAAGAAAATTTTCTTAAATCAAAACAAACCAACAAAATCTTTTTACCACTTTTGCAAAAATTATTTTACATATTAGGTTGACAGTGAAGAGCTAGACAGAAATAAAAATACAAGAACTGAGAACCAAAATATGAAAACTTTCAAGAAAATGAATGTGAAGGTTCATGTTAGGAAGCCAGATCCCATGGCTTGGTCACATGGCAGTGAACAATTAACATGAAAAGAAATATTCCTTCCCAGCTGATAGAAAGGAAGATCATAAGAGGGATATCATTAATTGCCACTGAGATCATTGGTTGTCAGTTTGTGTTCTCAGTTTCTTTTTCTGGGTCCCCTACAAGAATCTCCAACATGAATCCACCAGGGAATCCTATCAACATTCTAGTGTTACTTCATCAGAAATTACTGTGCAGAAACACCACAGAATTCCCTGCCTTACCTGCTCACAAAAGCAAGAGGCTGGAAATTGCTGCTGAGCGACTCATGAAATAACACAGTGGTAGTTCAATATTGCACATTCAATTTCAAACTGGAAAGCACCATGCGGCCAAGATGTTTTCCAGTAAAAATCTAAATTCTTTAACTAATTGGGCGGAAGCAGGAGAATGCTTTAACATTATCAATATCAAATAAAGCCATTCATGTAATCCAGCTATATTAATTAACTCTTACCTTTAGGCTGTTATTTATGTCAGTTCTTGCTACAGAAGTTTCAATTACATTAGGACCTACACAATATATCAGAAGGAAGAAAGAAAACAATATTGAAGCATGTGTATTAGTGACAAGTAACAACATAAATACAGGATTTAAAAAGACTGTACAAAATACCTCCCTGGAAAACAGGTAAATACTATCCCACTTATCAGATGTTTAAGCTGAAGGATAAATCACTTAGACATTTCAATAAAATTAATAAACTTGGCCTGAAGCCAAGTTGTTCCTTTAAGCCTCTCTGCCATAGTATTTCCAGGCATGATTAAATAGGAAGTAAATTATGAATCAAGAACTCCATGTCAGAAGTCCTGCATGTGTACTCTAAACTAGTACAACAAATCACACAGTATTTTTCCCAAGCTAAGCTGTACACTGCAGCCATGAAAGTACTCAGCTACAGAAAAAGTTAGCTAAGCACCAGTGACACTGTTGTTACAGCAACTTGAAACTCAGCAAGGGCTGCAAAAACCACTTGAAAAAAACAGCATATTTAATTGCACTGTAAAGTTTCTATAGCCAAAGTGCTACCATTACCTGATTTACATGGCATCCATAATGCACTGCACTCAAGGGTCAGGTATCAGAGCATATACATCCCATTGTATTTGAGTGCATGATGCTAATACTTTTTTACGTACATGTAGTGTACCTGCTTGTACAGTCACAATAACAGTACTTTCTGGCTAGTGCTGGATTTTCAGCACAGTGGTCTGTTCAAGCCAAGATATCCACGTTTGTTTAGGAACAGTTCTCAGTCTACTCAGATTGGGCCCCTCCTTTTCTATAGAAATCTGGGGCTATAATATATTATGTATATCATCACATAAATAAACATAATTACATAAAAGTTCTATAAACAATTTCTCCTAAAACAGACAATCCATTTAATCAATGGAGTTTCATGTCCAATTGTAGTGGGAAATGTTCAGCTTGCTACCAGACTTTTCAGGCAACCATTTCTCCAATCATTCTGGATACAGACACACTCACTTAACATGTACTGATCAATGGCATCCGTCCACTCACACCCTACCTCTAGTTCTGTACGCAATAAAAGGGAAGCAATAAAATCATAATTTCTGTTACAAGAGACCTCCAGAGGCCATCTAGTCTACCCTCTCGTTTAATTCAGGTTGCTCAGGGCTGTGTCAAATCAAGTCTTGAACACTTCCAAGGACAGAGACTCCCACAACCTCCCTGGGCAGCCTGTTCAGGTATTCAACCACCCTTATGATAAGTAAAGAAATCCTAATATCTAACTGGAATTTCTTGTGTTCCAGCTTGTGTCTGTTGCCTCTGACCCCATCACCATGTACCTCTGAGAAGAGTCTAGCCCCATCTTCTGTGTATCCCCAGATAAAGTAGTTGCAGACAGAGTAAGTTTCCCCTTGGCTGCCTTAGGTGTGCAAGAGCACGTGATACTGGGGAAAAGAGGAATGCATGCATGTATGTACATACACAAAAGTATGGACTCATGCATGCATATGTACATACACAAAGGGACTAAACCAGAAAAATGAAAGGGAAGAGTAGGAAAAGGTCTGTATCTATACACTGGGGTGTGAACAAACACAGAGGTGATGTACAGCAGGTACGGACATAGGCAGGACATATACGTGGGTATTTGGGTCACTCTAGAGGCTTCCCAGTCACAGTAAGATTTCTCTGTCCAAATGGTCTCTCCTTTTACATATTCGGTCTAGCAAATAAAGGTAATTTATTAATCCTCAAAACATGCTGTTTCAGTATTCAAAAATTTATGCAAGAAAAGCAGTTTTTTCACAGACCATGGACTTCAACGTTACTACAGAGAAACAATGGAAAAGAAGGAAGTTTATAAATGAGCAACATTTTGTGCAAGAAGCATTTTAGATTAGCTGTCATGACAGATCTAAACATGCAGCATTGCTTGGGTTTCTGTAACCACTCTAATTACAATATTAACCATCTTACAGACTTCAAATGTAAAAATGAAGAATTTCACGCATCACACTGAAAGCTTCATATTAGAATTACAGTTCAACTTCACCAACAGCCACCCACTATAAAGTCAGTTCTGCATCACTGAACATATAAAGAAGGCAGATTTTTGGAAGGCATTTTCATTTTGAAAAGCATAATGCAATTTCAGTAAGAACTCACAGTTGATAAGTCATCATGTTTCAGTAATTAAGTCTTAACAAAAACAATAGAATGAGCCCCTTTGAAAACTTGTGAAGTTGTGTTTGTTTTAGTTTAGTTTTGGTTTGTTTTTTTACTAGAAGATACCAACCAATATTGATGCAGAGAGATCAGAGTCTCCGTTTTTAAAAAACACAACCAAAAAATGAGGTTGTACTGCTATAACTACTACTCCTCCAGCAAGCAGTATATTAAAGCTTTTTAAAGCAATTGACCAAAACAAAGCTGTGTTCACATTATTTTAAAATGGTGATTAAATTACATTGTTATTGTTTTTCTCCTAGTCTTGCTCAGTTAACAGAATCATATCTGAGAGCAAAGAACCACCCTGAGGTGGTGAACAAGAAAACTGCACAGGTATAGAAATGAGCTCTGCATCTTGTATTTCCCTTGCCTTTGTCTCACCCCAAAGATAACATAGACCCGTTGGGAAAAGGGAAAGAGAGTGAGTGTAACTTCGGAAAAAAAAAGTCTGCATCTGTCTTGAGTTACAAGAACTGAAGAGAGCAAAAGCCACCTCAGATTAAACTGCCTTGTTTTCTCTGATGAGCAGCACGACTTCTGCCAGGCTTGCCAAATGGCACATAGAGATGTTGAGTATGGGCAATGGCGTATTCAAGTAGCACAGAAAATATGGATGTATCTTTTACTTTTTATTTACTTAGTGGGTTTGGTGAGTTTTGCTCAGGCTGCACCCTTTAATGAGTGAGTACCCTGTTGTTAGTGCCCCTCCCTCTATTCACAGGAAGCAAGGGGCTGTCAACAAAAGCCATGAAAAAAATCACAGTGAGTGTTCAGTAAGTCTCCTCCCAAAGTAAACAAGCATTCTTTTACGAATAATTAAGTTATAATAATGAATTATGTTCAGGTTTTGTCAACAAAACTATCCAGCAAACCAGTCTTACAAGGACAAGAATCCCACAGCTGTACCACTTCTGAAGGGCATCACAGGTGAGTCCTGAGACCCCTGCAGGGTATAGAGGACCAAGCGTTTCTTACAGCAGCCTAGTCTCCTGGGCCCAAGGGAACCACATCATCAGATCACTTTGCACGCAGACACAATACAAAACAAACACAGCTCTCTCTCAGATTCTGCTACTGATTAAGAATGAACTGCTCAGTTTTCTCTTCCAGGAACACTGCTTTTTGCCTAGTCTCATGTAAAACAACTTTCTTGAACTTCCTGCAACTGGGCAGTATAAATACAGAACTACAGATAAAGTTCACTTTTTAAGCCGAATAGCCAAATGACACTAAATTACATAATACCATGGTAAGTGTATTTATGTGGTATTTTAGTCGCCAAATAATGCCCTTCAGCACCCTTAGGCAAGTCACAGGAATAATGGTGGTTAACCTTCGTGAACTGAAAGTCTGTCTGGACCTTAGGCTGCTGCAATAAATCAAACAGCAGGAAAGAAGGTTTTATTTCACAGACAGATCTTATTATTTGATGCTGTTATGAAGAATGTACTGCCTACAGGGCATGGATGGGCACAAAAAGCCCAAACAGCTGCCTTCAATTAATCCCCTCTTCTTTCCAAGGCAGGCAGGAGTGGATGAGTCTCAGGCCTCGGCAGCCTGTCTTGTTCTAAAGGAAGTGAAGGATAGGGCAGAGGTACAGACAGCCCTACAGACAGGCCAGGAGGAGTCAGAGAGTGGCACAGGAGAACATGCTGGGTGACATGGAAATAAGCACTAAAGTCGGGGGAAGTGGTAACGTCCATAAATAATTCTTACATGAGAGGCAGGTTGCTTATTAAGTACAAGTCCCTACCTATCCCTGTAATTTCTGTGTTGACGAAGCTATCCTGACAGCAGAGTATTAGCTTATTAACACTGCAGTGATAGCACACTGACTTCTTTTACAAGTACATTTTAGACCTGGAAAAGTTCTCTGTCATGAAAAAGAGAGCTCCCACACTTTTCATCTGCCTCATGCCACTCTGCATCTTTGTCACCTAGACTTCTACAAATCTCTCTGATCTCCAGGATAAGTATCCACGCACTAAGTGCTTAGCCTCCCAGATCACGTCATGGCTCCCACAAAGGTCTTTGAAACCGGAGACCTAAGCTCCTATATGTTCAACAACAGAAATTCATATTCTTACACTACTAGAATATTTTATATATCTGTGACACTTATCATGCAAGAAGGCTTTACAAACAGTTATCAACTCCTTCACAGGAAATCAAGTACTAGCACCACCATTTTACAGACCGAAATACAAAGAAAATTAATGTACTAGTCTGCTGAAAAATAACATTACAGTGAAACTGATTTTGGTTTACTGACTCTTCCCTGCAGAGCATCTGCAAATACCAAATCTGTGTATGTAGTACTCCTACGAAAAAAATGAGATAGAAGAAACACTCCCGCATCCCTGTCAAAAGTAATGCTTCTTCAGACATCTCAGGGGCTGTAGGCTCATTAGGACTCAGATACATCTGTAAATTCCAACACATTTAGATAAAGCATAGAAAAACTTCTAAAGACAGCATCCTTACCTGCTATTCCTATGAAGACTGTCAGACCAAAACAAACAAAGAACACTACAAAGACCAGGACAAAATGCCGTTTGGACAGTGTATATAATCGCATCGGTGCCAGCCTGCAGGAAGCAAAAGAGAGCACAGAATCAGCTGTCAGTCATATTTCTAAAGCAGGGAAATAAACAGATCCCATTCATTCCTCCACAAAGATAAAATTAAATCAAACTCATGGTAATGTGTAACACTAAGAAAAAAAAAATGCTGCTTTATAGAGCAAGGATAACTAATAGGAATTACTAGACATATGCATGTGCATGCACACCCGCACACCAAGATTGAATTTTGCCCATTCTTTATATGCTAGGATTTTCTGTTGTCCTAGGACTTGAGTGAGAGAAAGCATTTCTTAACTCAGAGTGAGAAAAAGTTACATTTTTTTAGTTTATAAGATAATAATTTAAACATCCAAGATACCATGTCTGCTGCAATAACAGCTGAACCTTAAAGGACTGACATCACTAACAACTCAGTTACCTGCACAGGATCTCGGTAAGTTTTCTACCCTCTATATATTATTTCGCCCCTACAGGATCACCGCTAACAAGCAGCAAGGCAGACTTCCAGATCTACTAGATGTGCATACTCAGGCTCTGCACTCCTGTCTGAACTCCACCAAAGCTTGGGAATTAGAAACCTGAACTTAAGTTTATTATTAGCCACTTAAATACAAACACACATAAAAGCAATGACATCTCTTCCACAACTGGTTGGTAGTTATCATCAGATTAAAGACAAAATAGAGGGAAAAAAAGTACTGAAAGGACTAATACCATTCTCTTCGAGACAGGTGATTTCCAGTTCCGTTAGCTTAAGGGAAATATGACCAAAGAATTAACCCTACATAACATATTCCTCCTCTACCTTCCTTCTTCTTAAATGCATAGTTCAGAAAAGAACAAATCCGCTGTGTTTCAGAATACATCCAACATTTGTTTTTGAGATATGCCAGAACTGAGCCACCATGTAGCTGATTTTCTATGTCTATACCATTCGGCATGATCATAGAAAGCTGTACTGTTTATACAGGAAAGCTGTAGGACTGTGGGGACAGGGAGAGGTCTGCTTTCTGATAAAATTGTAGGAGGACCATCATGGAAAGAAATGAAAGCATAAGACTTCATTGACAGTGTTCCCTTTCAACTTGAAATAAAACTCACACATTCTCTCCAAATGAGACACTACAAAAATAATTCCATTATCTCTTTACTCTTAAGTTCTAAAGATCCAAATCTTAATTTAACTCACAAAGGTTGTAGGGAGGGGAAGAAAAACCCAAGAAGTAATGAGAATTCCAAACAAGTAACTGTAAATGCTACAAGTTTCCACAAACTGGCTCTACAAGACTCCAGGGACAGCACCTGCACACACAGTGTAACTTCCCTTGCTACATGCCATATCCTGAGCAAAAACCCCACACCAGCCTAGAATAGCTGATTGTACAGGCAAAAAAAAAGTACACAAATTTATCATGGCCATAAATAGCAACAGATCAGATCTCAGCCACAGAGATCATCATAAAGACAAATAAGATTTGTCACAGACAAATAAGATTTTAAGTTGACTTTGAAAAATGCCAATTAATATAAGCATTTCAAACTAGGACATGTCTGTACAACTTTTGCAGGGATATAACTACAGTATTTTCCTTAAGTCAGTGTCTTAACACCTCAGCCTTCATGCACTTAAACCACTTGAAAGCTACTACATCTATACTAGTACTAAAATAACTAACTAAGGTACATTTTCTTTACTGTTCTAAGGGCTCCTTCAGTTTCACAGATGACCTGGTATTCCTTGTCTGCCTAAGAACACCATGCACGGGATATTATCTTGAGATACCAAAATAATAACCTTAACAAGAAAATTATTGGTATGTAAAAATGGTACATAAAATGTTGATATGCCTAAATTATTTATAAGCATTCAAGTGGATACCAAATTCTTCAGGAAGAGCATCCACTGAGGACTATTCAATACACAGAAACCAGGTCTGGATGGGAAAGTCCATGGATCAAGAATAGCTGAAGACTGGAAGAGTATTGGATATACACAAAAAAGTATCACATATGCTCGTGCTGTTCTTAAGAGCTTACATCTGGGCATCCACCTTACAGCTACTGTCTGATGCAGGATACTTCTGACTTGCCATGCATATTCTTGGTTCTTTTAATAAGCTTCCTGTTTTCCAAGTTTTCATAAACATTTAAAAATGCATCATGTGAACATGAAGAGCAGCTACATCTCCAAAGTCCTTACAGAAAAGTCACCGGAATTCACCCAGCCAACACTGACAGCATTACAGCTATTGGCAATTATCACCTTGGTTTACTCACACACCAGAGCAAATATGCACTTGGCAAGCTTTCGAAGAAGCACGTTCCAGACATTGGTTCATTCTTTATTCCAACTCTTCTCCAGGTGGTGCAACACCTAGTAGTCAAAATGGGTAGGTATACACCTACCTAAGAACAGTCATGCTGCATTTAACAAAGAGAGGAGCCCAGAGAGAGGAGGGACACATCATGTGTTTTCCCTTCTTTCATATTGGTGCTCCTGAAGTCGCATTTAAGCCACTTACTGTATGTGCTATTTCACAGGTCAGTGAGGCAACTTGCAAATTTTTTGTAAGAGCAAATGTAAGAACTCGGGCAAATCTTAACTACATTTATCATGACAGCAAACAATTTATAGCATTACTATCGGATGATGTATTCTTCATTGCTCCTCGCCACAATAACAGAACGTCCTTGTGTGGTTTAAGTATCCAATTTCAACCTATTACCAACTGACATACAAAGCAGATAAAACGGTCTTTCCATCTGTTCATTGTTTAACATCTGCCTTTTGGAAAGAGATTATATAAAATTTATGAATATACATATCTGCAAGTTGATGATCTCCCACTAACAGCTTCTTTCTTACATCTGAAAGGTCTAATAAAGAATGAAATGTTTGAAAGGCATTTATGGGAAAAGCAAAAAAGGTTGCTCACTCTGGAAGCACTTGTTCAAACGAGTAAAGAGCTGTGCCTTGCTTTACCAATGGAAGATGCTTTAACCAGCCCAGCCATGGCAGTCAGAAGCCCAAGACCAGCCATCCAAGCATCTGCACACTTCTCAGGCAGCTTTTACCATCTGTACTGTGTTTTATCCTCAGAGAGAAACTAAATATTTCATAATTAAATTGGACACGTCTGAAACTAACTGCAAAGGAGCAGAAAGCACTGAGATACAGAGAAATATACTTAGACATCTCCAATAGTAGTAAAAACTAAACTGTACTAATGCAATCTGTACTGCAGTCTTTCAGTAGCCATTCATATGTGAGATGTAAAGGTAGGTCACACTCGTTCTTGGAGTAAAATTGTGGCTCAAATGGTTAAGCAAAATATTTCTCAGGCTATTCCTTGTCCTCAAATTACTTCTCATGCCTGCACAACAGAGTCTTTACTAGAGGTAAAGACTATCGTGAAAAACAGAGCCTTTCATACAACAGTCTTCACTTAAGACCCTCACTTTACAAATGGGAAGGCTGTGAGAAAATCAAGATTAAGCAGTAGGTAGCACAGAGCTGATATTAAAATCAGAAATAACTCACTTTTATGCACAGTAGTTTTCCTGGCTTACTAGCTTCAACATCCCTGCCTCCGACTATTCTATTTTAGGCTCACTTTCAAATAAAACCATCAAAATCACGTTGATTTAAATGATTATATATGCTACCTACATTCATAGTACTGGGTCTATCTGTACATACTGTGCTTTCTCACAGTTTAAAGACATTATTTGTTTCGGTGTCCCTCAGGAGACCTTGAATTCCTTCTTCCAGATATACTTCACCATGGTTAATAACTAATGAGGCAGCACATGACTACATAACAAGATGCATACAACTAATATTAACAGTACTACCTAGCACTGTTAAATGACAACTGACAGTTTACCGTGACTCTGCTAAACAGCTCACATGCACCGGGTGGGTTTGGGCTTTCTTTTAGTGTCTTGTTGGTTGTGTTCACTGAATTCTGAATTATTAGTCATGACTGTGGTTGTGTCCATGCAGAGACACATCCGGGAAAACAAGTTTTTCTTTTTCCTTAACAGACAAGATCTGAGAGTGGAGACACAGGGGAGTTTATTCAACACATAAGGGAAAAAACCACAGCGTTCCTCTAAAGAAACGGGTAGTTACCGTCAGGTTTCTGACTGGCAAACCATAGCCTCAGAGACACTAACTCAACCCTCGCTGATCTTGTTTCCTTAATGAGAACTAACGTGTATAAACTGACGTACAAGATGCAGGGCTTAACCGTGGAAAAGCCTCAACCACCGCGCCCGGCCAGGGAAGGCACCTCTCCTCCCCGCCCCAACCACACAAGCCCGTCCCGCTCCCAGCAGCCTCGGGGTGTTGCGCGGCCCCCCGAGAGCGAGCGGACGGCGCAGGCGGCCGGGGCGGCGGCAGCTGCCGGTTCCTCCCCGCAGGCACAGTCCCCGCCGGCCGTTTAACGGTCGCTCCCGCCGCCAGCGCCCGAGCGCGAGGGCAAAAATAGAGGGCGACACCACCGCGAGCCGACACCACCGCCACCCGACACGCGCGAGGGTCCCCGCCACCGACCGAGCCCCGACCACCCCGCTGCTCCCCCGCCCACCACTCACGGCTCCATCCCGGCGCCGCATGCGCACTGCAGGCACCTCCCGCCC
>VWYH01012551.1:0-10713 GCA_013399365.1 Pampusana beccarii | reverse complement strand
CTGTGATTCTGTGATTCTGTCTCGCTCTCTTCGAACATGTCCAGCATCTGAAGAGGACCCTGCCAGTCATGCCTGCAAATCTGAGGCCTGATTCCAGACCCTGCATCCCTGAATCCAGTTCTGGTTTGCTGTGAAGTCCCACCCAGGACTTCTGGGTGCCTGCCCTGCAGCCACTGGAGCCACACTAGCTCCAGCCTCCGCCGAGGAGGGGGCAAAGCTGCACTAGCCCGGGATAATAAAGATTGGTTTTGCATATTTTCTATTATTTTCTCTGTTTATTGGTAGCATTAGTAAAGCATTTTAAAATCTTTCCAAATTAAAAGTCCCTCTCCCTTTTCCTTCCTTATTGCCTTTTCCTACGCAGAGAGGGTAGGGGGGTATTATCAGAGTGTATCCAGCACAGTTTATTGTCGCCTTGCAATAAACCTTGACACTCACATATTCAGATTAACTTTGTCTCATGTATTTTGACAAGGACTGTTTTGATATTAAGTACCTCTAAAATTACAGTCAAGCAGACAAATGTTTCATAATACTAAAATTTATTCTTAATAGAATTTAGTAAATAGCTACAAGTTGTAGAACTTATCAATAATACCAAAACCATTTGGAAAAGAAGAGCTAGCAGGCATAAGTACCTCTGGACACCTAGTAGGACTGAGATGAGGTTATGATCAGACTGTAATTTATTTAAGCTAGTACGTCACCCTTGGTCAAATCAATTTCAATTTAAAGGTTTCCTGCATTAGCAGATGTGTTGATAACAAGATAATGAAACGCATGCAGCTTCAATAGGCACCTATTAGGCATTCAGCCCTGCATCATCCTACTTTTAGAAATATTTGAAATATCTTCCTTCACTTGAACTGCTAATGAACAGATAGTATAATATTGTCAGACAGAATCAACCTCAACAGAACAACCAAGAGGGGTGGGTGTAGCAGGGAATCAGGAGATTATACCACTGAGTATCACCAATGATGTAGAAGTACACATATCTGCTTCTTTCCAAAGACTCTTTTTGAAAATGTTCAATCATTTTGAACAAAATTAACTGCAGTTACAAGACTCTCGTAGGGCAAAAAAGTCACAGTAAGTTGATGAGCATAATTTATTTATGTGTTCTAGAATTAAACTAACAAATGTTATGAGAACTCTTGGGTGGGATAACGCAGAGTGCAGACGTTTCTATATCTATGTCAATGTCTAATGATATTTCAAGGATTAAAATAAATAACAATCTTTGAAAACTAAAAAGTTTATTTTTATTAAAAATATCAAATCATAACAGAGCAGATGATAACCAGCAGTTTAAAAAGTAGTTATTGAAACAAGCAGGGGGAGTTAAGGCCGCTACTCGCAAAGGATTTGAACTCCGCAGAAGCCCTTCAAATCAAAGCCAGATCACATGACAAGTGCGCCACTAAGTTAAGCAACAGTACAGATATTCTAGACATCATTGCACTGTTTGCCATTTTAAATTGTGATAGCTTTTCAGTACATCAGGTTATATCGGGTAAGAAGCTGATCCATAAATTGGTATAACTACACTGCCTTCATCCAGATATACACCTCATCACAATTTGTTGTTAAATCTTTATGGCACTATTCAAACATATTAATTTAGGTGCATACTCTTATGTATTTTTACCCATGGGAACTAATATATCAAGGAACAACATGAGGAAATAGACAAATTATCTTGAATTTGATTATGCTGCTCCCTGCTATTGAAGCTGGCTTGAGTCACTGCACAAAAATATGAAGCATAAATTAAATTCTCACCTCACATTACTCTTAAATGAGACTAGTGAGTTCAAGTTCCTCCTCTCAGAGTTGTTTTCCTTTTGACATTAAGTAGCCATTGCATAAAATCACTATCTCCGATATGAAGTCATGTAGGTTTGAAAATCCATAAAAATAATGCAATCTTTGACCAAAAAAAAAGAAAAAATCCTTTGCACTTAGCTAGATCAAACTGTAAATCTAGTATTGCATCACTCATTCAAATTCCAAACACTAACTCTCAGTTCTACTGCATTACTAGAAGTTAGATTTCCTTTAGGTTAATCCTTTTAAAGAATACAGTAGTCAAGATCCCTCAAGAGTGCAGTGATTGCTTTCACGTACAATGTTTAGTTTAAAAAGCAAATGTTTTTAAAGTGGAAAAGGTTGGTTATTTTATGACTCTTTTTCACCACGCTAGGTTTTACAGTGTTTCAGTAGATATCCTTATGCTCCTTAATGATTAGTATTTCTCACTTTGAACTGAAAAGTACAAGTAACAAAAATGATTCTTTCATTAATCAGATACAATCATAATTTCCTCTATCTCAGCTTTCCTTTTTATTGTGACTTTGAATTTTTTCCAGTAATGTACATTGTAAATAGAGAAAATGTGATTTTTATTTTCCTCAAGGGAAAAAGGTTAGTTATTTTAAAATTACAGCACTGAAGATCAAAATAAAGTGAGTGTTCATTGTACTATCCAAATAGCCTATCTTTGTACAAAAAAACCTTTCATTTTCACAACTAAATTGACTAAAAGGCACTGTTACCTAGCAACATTCATTGTGTTTATGACCTTTCATCCAATCTGAGCTCACAGATGTGCTTCTGAAGCTAATAAACATACATCATACAGTCCCTGCCTGCTTTGATGAAATATATGAGCCCTCAGAGCAGACTGTGAAATGTCCTTTCTGAAAAACAAGAGAAAAATAAAAAATCAAGAAAACCAGGATACATTGGAAAATAGTTCAAAAGGTCTAAACTATGGACTTGAACTGGTGTCTTTTCCAGTAAAATGAAAATTTGCCCAGGAATTTGTGGCCTTGCACACAAACATACCAGATGTATGATTGCTAGATTCATTTTTGTTATATTAATTAAATCAAGTTGTCTTGAATAAACTTAAAAGAGAAAAGGTTTGCGTTGTAGAAGATACTGACCACCTGCATTTCAGGTAACAGTGAACTTTTTTGCTTATGGATTATATGTATGATGACTGAGTTTAATCAGTAAAAGTTCTGTCCCCACATTAATTGAGTACAATACTCTGAAATAAAGGTATGAGTAACACTGTATAATATTCTGTGCTAAGCTTACAGGGGAAACATTGCATCCACTATGTTTATATGGTAATTTGAAAGTAAAAAGCACTGTATCAGTACTATTCTTCTTGCCTTTTTCAGGTTTAGATAACTTACACAAGCTCTCCTGCTAAGTTGCAGTTCAAAAGTTGCAGTTACATCACATGATATTTCCTGAGTTCCATCTTCATTTTCTCTTTGACTCCATCCACACTTTTTCTCTATTTGTAATTGAAAAGAATACACTTTCTAACACTTCAGACTTCATATGAAAACTGAAAATGAAATTCTACTTATCAGATTTTTGCACCATCATCAATTTCAAAGACTTTGTAGCCAGAACTTTACAAAGACTTGTACAGAAGCATTGAACCACAATATAAAATTTAGCTTGATCTTCTATAAACAACAGCTGGCATAACTTTCTTCTGCCAAGAAAAGAAAAGTTAGAAATTCATTGATCATATATGGTCAATAAATACTCTTTTTGCAAGCACTTTCTCTGGATAAAGCACCTGCAGAATTCTGTGGGTCAAATTCTGTTCTCAATTAATGTAAAGGTTGTGCAGCTGTCTCACCTTATTACAGCTGTAAATGAAAGCAGAATTTTAATATTTACCATTCAATCAAAGTCCAACACAGGATACAGTGAGGCCTACCATGGTATAAATTAAAAAAAAAAAAAAAAAAGTCTTGTGTATTTTTTTTCCATTAGAAGAAAAAAGCAGTTTAATAAACTCAGTTCCATAGTGCTGTCTGATGTAAGTGTAGTCAGTTTTCAAAAAGAGGAAAATGAATATAATCCTCCAGATGACAGCCACAGTCTGAGATTTATCTCATGGGAACAATAGCTCAGTTTGGTCTACCTATACTTTTGACAGAACTTAGAGTAACAGAAATTCAAATGTGTTAGAGAGGAGCATTTCACAGATTGTTAATTTTATGTCATTTTGATAATTAAACCGTTGCATTCAGCACATTTGAAAATCCGTTAGTTTAGAACCTGAATACAAGTTTCAACTTATGATGACTGCCTAAATTTGTAACGAGAAACTAAATGTGCGGCATTTCAAGTCATCTGGATAACTTCTCTGACCCATTACAGTTTAGAAAACATAACCCTAGTAATGCTTCTCGATCAGATACTACTGCCAGTGAGCCTAAGTAAACTTTTTCCAGATTTCAGATGGTTTTTGATGTGATATGTGTATCTGAACATTCAATTAAAATCAAATAAACATATAAAACTTGTGCTTGTCAATATCAAAGATTTGCATATGACAGATATCACCTTGCTTCCAGAAAACTTCAACATAAATTCAATCTTGAAAGAATCAACCCATTTTCTACTATTTAGCATCAAAAAGTGATGCTGGTGACTATTCAGACACAAACATTTATCGGTATGCTATATATATACATAATATTTTTGTATAGGCGAAAATAATAAGTATACACACACAAATGCACACAAGTCCAGTTCTTGAGCCTTAAACAGAATGAATGATTCATGGGTCTTGGACTAGAATGCCACTTTACGAAGCATTATAACAACAAATAGAAATTACAATGCCATCCAAAAAGTTTGTTCTCAATGCTTAAGTCAATACCTGGGTAAATACAAACACAGAAGTATAAATGATAAGAGAATAATGCACACAATGATAAGTAGTGAGCTCAGCATATCGTGGGTCAGGAAAAGAAAGGATTATTTTGAAGAGATTGCACATATAGAAAGAAGACTCCAAGCAACGACAGTGCTTAAGGACATTTTTTAGCTTTAGGCATGGATAATTCTATTGATTCAGATTCTTGAATAAATCAGCTCCAACAAGCACACAAAAGTATTTTAAGCATATAAAAGTATTTTAAGCAGAAATAACTCATTCAGCAACTGAATGTTACAATCTCAAAAGCAAGTATTCAACATTTAGTCAATAAAAATAGGTTTATCATTACCAGTTCCCTCAGAGAGAAACCAGAGATTCTTCTAAAATATGGTAAATTCAGAAAATAGAGAGGTTTTGTCATATGAGCTAGCGCAGACTTAGAGAACTCAGCACTAAGGATGTGGAAACATTTAGAAGAGCCATTGAGTTAATCACATCTGTTTCTAGGTAACTTAGCTGAAGAAATGTATATAAAAAACAAAATTATGATAGAAACATAGATATAGACAATTCTATCCTTTAATGTCAGGAAATATGGAAAATTCTCAACTCATGCATTGCTTTCACTTTTGTGTTTGCTCTATACAAAGGGAGCTGGAGAGCATTTATTCTCACCTAAGTCTTAGTCAAATATAGCTGTAGAGTCACACATGGCTGGAAGTAAACTCGCATGCCATGGGGTCTGGGCCTTCTTGCAATGCCAATTTACATTTTCCAATTCATTTGCAAGTTTCCTGAGCTCTATTTTTAAATTATTTAGCTTTTTCCTGCTGTTGTTATGATTGGAAAATTCTTCTAAAATTTTGCAACTGTAGCAGTTGGGAATGCATTTTTCAGTTTTCATACTGATTTGAACTATGGTCTAATTATATGAATTTGTTCTTCTGCCAACATTATCTTCTAGCTGAAGTAATTATTCTCTTTCCTGTTGTACTGTTGTTTATACACAGCAGCTTTCTTAAAAATCAGTGGTTAGAATTTTGCAGTGTATTTTCCATGTGGCTTCAGCAGGGGTTTAAGTAGCACTGAAGTTTCCTTCTCTACTGAAAGTAATTCAGTTGACATGTTCTAGGGCTGCATTTCTTCTTTTTCACAACTGTACTATATTAATGTTTAACAGTCATCCTGCAGTCACCCAGTAAGTGCACATCCTTCTCCTTCTCAGTTGCTTCTAATTGATGGGATGCCAGACTAACATTAAGTTCTTACTGCTACCCCACTGCAGGTTCTTCTGCTCCTTACTGTTCATCATATTTTTATTATCATCTGTATGACTACCAGTTTCCAATATTAGCTTTGTGCTATCAAGAAATTTCAAAAGGAAGCTGTATTTTCTGCAAATATGATTACTAAAATATTTTTAAAAGATTGGCCCCAAGACTGCTTTTTAAGGATATCTAACCATATGCCTACAAAATAAGCCTCATAGACCTCTTTCAACACTAATGGTGGTGGTGTGACTAGTATTTCGTGTCATCATGTCAGGTACCTACCTATAGTCCATAGAAGTGAAATATACCATAATTTCTTGAGAAATTAAGTTAGTTTAGTACAATCTTTTTCCATACTCTGCTGTTACATTTTAATCCTCTGAGTGAAATTATTTTCTTTAAATTTTGTTCTCTTTTACATGCTGGTAAGATGGGACTTAACAGCCTGTAATGCCTACATTGTTTTTCTCCTTTTTATATACAAGAAACAGATTTTTGTTTTCTAACTGAATTGTTGAACTTACTTACTATTATTACTAACCTGATTTATTAAAAATATCTGAAAATAAACTTATAACTTTACATGATAAAAACTAAAAGCTAATTGTATTTATATGATATTAGAACAACCAAAAGGGGGAAAAAAGGTCAGTCAGAATCTTTGTGTTGATGTGAAATATTGACAGAGCACGGTATTATCTCAATTTGCAGCAAGGTCTGTCTATTCCAATCCAATATCTTACGAACAGGACAAAAGAAGAAACAAAGTTAACAGAAAGGACAGATGGTCAAGACTCTTTTGGTCTCCTGGTGTTGATGTACCCCAGAACCTGGAGATACAGAGTTGATATTGTTTGTTCAGAGCAACATGCAAAAGTCTGTCTGGTGGCATATGCAGTTCGTGTTGCAATTAACCATGCACTTGCTTGTCAAGGACGAGGGAAGAGGAGCAAACTGCAAAGGACTCCTCCAAAAATTAACCTAGAAAAAAGACGTTTGTGCATGATGAAGCAAGCTTCTTGGTATGTTACATCATTAAGAATGTATGCCCTTACTGCTTTTGGGTTCTTGAGCAATACAAATCTGGGGCTTCCTTTTCCCTTTTTTATACAAAGAATAAGTGTACATCTGCCTAACATCTTAAATAAGACTGAATTATTGGAAGAAAAGTTAGGTTAAATCTGAATATCTGGAACAATGATGGTAGGAACTATTTTCTTTTCATCCTTTTGTGCATCAAATATTTCACAGAATTTCACAGAAATCTGTGAAATCCAATATAAAATAATGAAGTAATTTCTGTGAATGTCAATACCTTAAATGTAGAAAGAAGTAAAATGGAGAATAATACAGAATCTTTGAAAATATCATATTTTATATCCCGTGCTTTTCAACAATAAAAATATGAACCTTTTTTTATTGTTCTGAGTCTACTTTTTAAAATCGAACCTACGAGTTTTCCATGTAAATGGGAATTTTCAGAGTCATATAGAGAGGAAAGCACACCGATGTGATTGTCTTGTCCATTTGCCTACAGCAATATGGCACCAATCATTTCTCACATTTCCATTTTGTTTGTGTTGTCTGAAAATTTCTGACAAATATTTCAAAATTTCCCTAAAGGGTCTCACCAAACAATTTGCTTTCCTAAAATTAGGAGTTTTTTCCTAATATATAGGTTTTTTCTGTTTGGGTTATTTAAACCCATGTGCTTGTCATCCTATCCCAAATAAACATAAAAGAACAGTTCTTACCTTCTCAGGAGTTTCCGCAACTTTGAACGCTTAAGTGGCCTGGTATTGCTGTGTTATTTCATCTCCAGATTGAGAATACCCGTGTTCTTTCAAAATGACTCTATAAAAATGACTCTATAAATAGCATGTTTTCTAGACCTCTAATTATTATTTTTTGTCTTCTTCCTTTTCGACTCAAGGTATCATTTGTATTAGAGAGAGAAAATATTTTCAAAATATAAGTCTTTAAATAAAAACAAAATATTTTTATTTATGTAGCCTATTATTAAAGTTCTTTACTATCACAGCATGATGTTGTACTGAGGACCTCTAGATCCTCCTCCACAAAAGAATCGGTACACCAGGAATCTTCACTCTGTGCTTATATAATTGATGTTTTCTAAATTAAAAAAATGTCCTAATTTACTTGCAATCATTTACTTTAAATCACTTATAACTATTTTATATTAATTTCAAATTTGCATCTTGAGTTCTGACAGTTTTGCAGCACCTTCCGACTTTGTGTCATTTGGAAATTTGCATCATCTCTATACTATCGTCCAAATCATCTATGAAAATACAAAATTGGACTGGACTCTCAACTGATTTATGACAGAAACTACATGAAATGTCTCATGAGCTTGCCTAACCTTTAACAAATACTGTTTACATAAGGTTTTAAACTGTTTGTTTAATCACCCTTTCAGGATTTCAGTTAGGCCACATTACCTTAGAGTATTAATGGTTTTGTCATTAGGACATAGATAAAAATTTCAGTTTGTCAAGGTTCATCATATCTATCTCTGCCTTTATATTCTCTGTTTTAATAAAGAAAATTTTACGTAGTTTTGAAAAAAAGATCTTCATCAGGAAATGCAACTAAGAGTAGGAATTCTTTTTCCCCACAGAAAAACTAAGCTGAGTTTTCAATCACTTCTGTGACTTTTTAACTATGATCTCATACTCAATTAGATTTAAGAAAAAAAATCTCAGAGACTTTTGGAATTAAATTTCTATGTTTTACCCTCTAATCATTGTATTACTATGGAGATTGACCCCAGCCATTGCAAGCAGCTCAGCTTCTAGTAAGAAAATAAATAGTATTGAAACAGTTTAAAATCATTAATACAAGCTTTTAGTAATGATAAGTAAGATACTATTCTAAATGATGTGATTTTCTGTGCTGTTAAAATATTATCTAGCTTTCCATTAATGAGCCATCATAACTGAAATGTACAAAACAGCACCTATAGTAGGAGTACGGGAAACACTAAGCTCAAATGTTTCCTTTGTGGTTTGATAATAAAACAATAGTGAGAACAGTAACCAGTTTCATCAGAGATGAGGCAAGTTGCTCAGTAGATTAATTCTTTAGCTAGCTAAGTATTACTATCGCAAAACAGAAAGGCAAAATTATTTAAAGGAGAAAGCAAATAGAAAAGAACAACAGATGGGAAAGCTTTTTTTTCTTTTTGAATTAAAAGAAATAAAGTTATTAAAAAGTAGTTTTAATGAAAATCTGAGTTAAAAGTCATTCTACAAAATTATTGTAATCTAATGGGGATAATGAGGATACGCTGGTTTTGTGCCTGTATACAAAAATGTGGCTTGTTGCAATCTCCAATCAATAAATGGGACATACGTCATATGAGATCAAAATACTATATATTGCATATAAAAACATTTATTCAGGCAATTCATTTCATAAGATGGCTTATTCAAAAGGTTTACTCAAAATAAAAACAACTTATTAGAAAGTCTAACTTCAAATACACCTAGAAAATTCATTAAGAACTAGCAGTCCATGAATAAGTGAAAATATGTCTGAATAAATATGTCAGTAGAGTCACAACCTCAAAGCTTAATGAAGACCGATATGACATAATTCACACTAGTGAAACCTGGTGGGATGAATCTGTGACTGGTGTGCCATGATGGAAAGTTACAGGGTATTTAGAAGGGATAGACAGGGTAGGAGAGACAGGGGGTCAGGGAGGTGGCACTGTATGTAGCAGAGGAGCTGGAGTGCATGGAGCTGGCAGCTTGCGATGGCAAAGTTGAGAGCCTCTGGGTAAGGATTAAGGGTCAGACAATAAAGTAGAAGTCATCGTGGGTGTCTACTATAGGCCACCCAGCCAGGATGACTACACTGATTACAGGTACTAAGGGAACTGATGAGGAAAGGTGCCTTCCTAGATTTGATACTCACTAACAGAAAGGATCTCATGGAAGAAGTGATGACTGGTGGCTCCCTTGGCCACAACAGCCATGAAGCAGTCAGGTTCAAAATCTTTGCTTATGGAAGGAAAACTGCCAGCAAGACCTTCACACTAAATATGAGGAGAGCAGAATTCAGGCTGCTCAGAGAACTACTTAGCAAGGTTTCCTGGGAAGAAGCTTTTGAAGGTGCTATGGCCCATCAGTGTTGGTTGCTTTTTAAGTGCCACCTACTAAAAGCACAGGACCAGGCAATTCCAAAATGCCAAAAATCTACCAGGTGAGGCAAAAAGCCAGCTTGGTTGAGCAGGGATATTCATCTTGAAATATGGCGAAAAAATAAATTACATGGTCAGTGGAAGCAGGGTCAGGCAACATGGAGGACTACAGAGATGCTGCTCAACACTATAGGGAGGAAATTCGTGCTGCCAAAGCTCAGTTAGAATTGAAGCAGGCCAGTATTGTGTAGAATAATAAAAAAGGCTTTTTAAAATCTACTAATGGCAAAAGGCAAACTAGAAATAACATTGGCCCATTACTTGGTGAGCATGGTCACCTTATTAACAGGGACAAAACCAAAGCCAAGATGTTTAATGCTTTCTTTGCCTCGATCTTCAACACTGAAGACGGACTTGGGGGCCCCTGTAGCCCTGGGTTACAAAACCATGGCTGCGTGAACAATAAACTCCCAGTCAATCCAGAACTTGTACAGGATCTGCTACTCCAGCTAGATCCCTACAAGCTGATGGGGCCTGATGGGATTCGTTCAAGGGTGTTTAAAGAGCTGGCT
>VWYH01011849.1:114356-142678 GCA_013399365.1 Pampusana beccarii | reverse complement strand
TCTGTGATTCTGTGATTCAGCTTCTCAGGGGGCTTGTTATTTCAGACAGGTTGCTGTACCTCTTCTGCATCCATGAGTTCCTAGGTCAGGTAGCTGTACCAGGCTGGATCATACAGCATAGTCTTCTGTGAAGTAAGGAGTAATGCAAGTGCGTATTTTCACAAACTTGGTAATGTTTCGTGAAGAAGCCCTGAATTCTATGTAACAATACCTAAAGCCTGTGGAAGTTAAAAGCAGTATTGTTTCTAGATCCTAGTGATTTCTGAAATGCTGTGTGCTCATGGATGAGCTTGTCAGATTAATGCAACTAGAGCTGAGGACATTAATACACCTTAATTCTATACAAAAAAAAAAAAAAAAGCAACTTTGAGGGTTTTGTTTGGTTTGTTGTTGTTGTTGTTGTTTTGGGATTTTGTTTGGGGTTTTTTAGTGAAAATCTTCACAGTGCAAAACAGACTTGGTGTTCGAATGACTACTGTAATCTCACTTCGGATTATCTGTGGACTCCCTCAGAGGCACTGCTGCTTGAAAATTCAAGTCCAGGAGAGTAAGATTTGGTGAAAGTGTAAGCAGTTGTGTAAAGAGGAAGCAGAGATGGAAAAGAAACCATGCTTTGGGTTAAATTTTCCTCTTGGAGCACCTTTCACTGCTGCTAGATCTCAGGGCACTTTACTTTCCATATAGGTAATTCTCTGCCTGTATTTCCTGTCTGCCTTCTGGTAACTCTTCTTATTTTTTTTTAAGATTCAGGTCTGTCTCCATTACACAGTTTTTCAGTGTAGCGTGGAGTGAAAGAAGCATGGTGTATGTAACATTTATAGAATGGTCTTTGATGTATACGTAGCTTTTCTAAAATTGCCTTCAGCGAAGACTGTATGTACCTGTGTGGTTGCTAGGAAATAGCATGTGAAGTGTTTTACAGTGTAGCAGAGTTTAACTCTTTTGGGGAAACGTTGTCGTGGTAACTAAACCCACTATTTTCTGAACTTCAAAATAAGTCAATGGTAGCAGGACTGTGGCTTCAAAAAGCCAGCAGTCACCTTTACAGATGTCAAAATAAATGTATGCGCCACTGTGGAATGCAGTATGTGTGTTTGAAGTGCATTATTTTGTGGTTGAGAGTATGAGTTTACAGGAAGGAGTGCCACCTGACGATCTCTGGTGTAGTACTATCTCGCTCTGTCCCAGTTTAGCAGCTGCATTTCTAGCCCAGTAAGTCACTGGTCTTGCAACAGCCAGCCGACCCCTTGTTTCTCTAGGGGCATTTTCTTTGGGGCAGCTCTCACAGGCCGTGAAGTACAATGAGGTCGTTTTATAGAAGCTCCCATGACTCCCACAAAACACTGCTGGTTTTGGCTCATCAACCTTGAGTCACCTGTCCTTTTGTGTGAGGAAGAAGTTCTGTCTGGAGATACATTCTTAGTTCTGAGTAAGAACTAAGAACTAACTGCACAGCCTTCTGGAGGTAGTGTCTGGTGCAGGTAACTTTCTTCACTTGAGAAGGCCATTAGTCCATTTCCTCATGAGCTTTATTTTTCCCTTGCAAGTCAAGCATTTGTGGAAATCACTGCCCCAGTTTTCAGCACCCAATTATTTATAAATCTCTTTCTCACCTGTATTGTCAGCTAAAAAAGAACAAAATGTGTTAGAGACATTCTGTTCTTTTGGATTAGCCCTGATTCTGTGAACAGACAGTTACTGTGGAGTAGTATTGCTAAAAAAAAAAAAAAATCTCTGTGTGTCTCTACCCACTCATTTGGCCATCCAGTGACAAATATTTCACACCCTGAATACAGAAAAGGTAGAATTTAGATTTATGCTGACAAGCAGCTCAGCTAAATGGTGTTACTTTAGAATCAGTCTCAATATTAAGCTCTTAATGATGTGAGTTTCTCACTTTGAAAATGCAGAACTAATTTTGGTGTAGATTTGCAATTTGTCAATCTCTTACCCTGGATTGACACTACAAGTGAAGAGACAGCTTTCTTTCTAAAAGAACGGGAAAACTGGACCAATGTCAGTTGGTTTCATAGCGTGGAAGAGTGGGGCAGAATTTACAGAGATTTGGGCTGTCTGGACTTCAGCACACAGAATTCACAGAGAATGCAGCCAAGTATGAGCAAGCATATAGATATTATGAAATTGCATTTAAGTAAGAAATCAAAAGAAACAACAGGTATCTGGAAAGTCTGCGTCAGTAGGGTCAGTGATGTCCACTGTAAGGTAAGGGAAGAAGATGAAATGTGCAGAATGGACTTTAGAAGCAATGTAGCTTTTGGAAAACAGGCTATTCAATTGCTGTTTATAAGCTTAGGACAAACTGTGCCACTTTGCATATAGGGCTGTAACCTGTTAAACTTAATTACAATTTATTTGCTTATATTTGGGGGAGTGGGATCTCATTCCTTTCTCATGTTACGCATGTGTTAATCAAAATAGTGATACACTTACCAGAGGCATAAGTTTTAGTGCTATAAAAGGTCAGCTTGATTGAATGTGGAATTCGGCTTGAGGTCTCTGAAGTTGGCTTTGGAGCTCCTTCCAGCGCTCCATTTTCCCTTTGCTCTTAGGTCTGCCATTTCACCACAAGGACAGCAAAAGGAACATTCGTCCTCCCCTGTCATGGAGTTGGAAGGCTGTCTGAAGGCATTGTGAACTTGAATTTGTCAATGATTGTCATTGTCAACAGTTATGTTTAATAATCTTATGTCCATTTATGAAATGTAATGTACCAAGCCATTGTGCTAGACAGAAAACACAGAAATCTCTTTTAGAAAAGGAGGGAGAAAGTGAGGTTTCAACTTTTGTATGTGTGTTCACTTACAAAGTGAATCAAATATCTCTTGAAATTCAAGAGACCCCAGGGTAGGTGGTGATGTGGTGGCAAGGGTGTTTTCTGGAAATAAGACACACTATTTAAATTATCAGTTTTAAAAGAGTCTGAAGAGGTTCTCCCACATAAGTCTTCTGCCTCCTGGACTGTCGGCTGTTACTGCTTTCTCTGAGACTGATTCTCTGAAATCCACCCGTTTCCAAATGATCCTGTCCTGATGTATCACTACTTCCTGCTGTCACAAAGAAAGCTGTTTCCTAAACACCTGTTTAATTATACTGGGAAATGACACAAGCTTTGAGGAAAAGGTGGTATGTTTCTTTTCAGAATAAAAGCATTCACGTGTTTTAAATGGTTAGGGCTGTGTCCATGTGCCAGGCAGTGCTGTGACTTGTGGAAGACGTGAGTAACTGCCATGTCGAACACCTTGCCACAGCGCCATTTCAGGCTGCTTCCATTTGCTTCAGATTGCAAAGCGATTTCTTATGCTCTTGTGGACATGGTGCAGAGAGCCGTGGACACGGTCCAATTGGCGGGGGCAGTGGGGCTGACTGGAGCAGCTCAAAAGTGCTTCTGTCCCCACAGATCTCTGGCCAGCAGCTGAAGCACACTGGTGGAACCCTGGGAAATCTTTGACTATCTCTGTTCTGGAGGCTTTTGCAGACATAAAAAGGTCTACTAGAGTACTATGAGGGTGCAGCGGATGTTTAGAGAAGAGATGGATGAAGATCTGAGATGGGCTAAGCAGAGTGAGTGTCCAAGTGACAGGAAAGTAATCGATCTAGCCTAAGTTGTCGTGGTTGTGGAAGGAGCAGCTATTATGGACTGGAGGAGGCCAGGATAGAGACTTAAGCCGAAGGGAGTGGGGCTGAAGGGACACTTGTGTAGAAGGCTATTTTGGGAAAAAGAAAGATTTGTCTTGGTGGCACAGGAAGCTGATGACACTTTTCAGTCTTGAGGAGATGTGGTGTCTGAATCTAGTGATTTCTGTCCAGATCTTGTAGTTACACAACAAAAATACAGCTCGCAACTCAGTGCCAAGAAATTCTGTGGATTTCAGCAATCATCTTGAACATGCTGTTTCTGGAGTTTGTGGTAGTTTTAATGAACTTCTAAAATAATTCAGCACTTTCCCTGCAACAGGACAGGCGTAGGTGATGCTCTGTGATACTATAACTACAAAGTTGTAGTAATGTATCCACTGCTGCCTGAAGTCACCTAACAGTGCTCTTCTCTGGTTATATTTCGCATCCCGTCACAAAAGCTGAGAACTCTTTCTAAACCTATGTAATTTAATATTTGAGAGAAAGAGAGAAGTAATTCATATTTGTCTACACAAAATGAAGACTAGTAAGCAGTCTGTTTGCCAGTGCAAGCTCTATACTCTCGAAAGGAAAAAGAATTCTTAGCTTCAAGTGTTTTTTCTCCTTGTCTGGAGTACAGTTGTGTAAAGAGGAAGTACTGTTTACTGCTTCTTCAAAAGGCTCTCCTTCTAGTACATGAAATTTTTCTGTTGGCTAGGAGGATCCAGCTGGGAAATTTCCAACTATATAGCAATTCTAACTTTGATAACTTCATGCTGCAGCTGGGAGGTCCAAAAACACATTACCATAGAGATAGCCACAGTAGTTTTAAACCATCTTTAAGTTACTAAAGCTTTAGGGCTAATGGTGACAGCAATATCAGCTATGATACGCACACTGGATGTATGCTACAGCAGGTGACTGCACTGACTACACCTAACTACAGCCCAACAACGTGTATGCTGTCCAGGTTGCAATTGTAGGACCAAGATCTCATAGTTCTTGCTGAGACGCAACCAGCCTTGTGCTAAGGGGGCCTGACCAGGTGCTTAAACACCTCAGTTGTGCCACTACTGTAAAGGACGAGTAGGTGGCCTTGGACAACTAGATTAGATCTACAAAGGTCCACAAAAAGGATTGCAGTGTTTGCTGCTGCTCTTCTTCCTCATTTGGCAGATGACTTTGATTTTTTTTACTTTTTGCAGTGATGTATCTTGCATCTTTGGTAGAGGTTGCACTGTTAGATCGAAATTCAGGGTGAAAAATGAAATGAGTGATTATTTACTCTTCTTACCATCAGCCATAACATCATTTGTGTTGTTACAGATGTGGGTTCACTCTCTGTGTTTGATGCTTGCAGATGTGTTCAGTGAGTACATGTGAAAATGGAAAATTGTTGCCTTTGAAGTAAAAGATGAAGCGGAGCACTAAGGTGAAGAATTTAGCAAGCTATCTTTAAATAATGGTTTCTGACTTGGTTTGTGTCTGAGTCCAAATCAGTCAAAACAAGCCAAGCAAGGTTTTAAATTGGACTAGTAGGCTGTTACTCGATCTGTTGTCCTTATGTTTCTCTTCATGGAGAACCTAGTCATATGAGGAAGCATATGAATGAAACGCTTACCTGATGTTACTGTCAGCAACAGAAAGGTAAAGTGAATGACAGTCAATCATGTGTGTTCTGCTGTACATAAAAATTCATGGAGACTTCTGTATTGCTTCGTGCTGTACATATTTCAGTGATAAGTAATAATCTCAGATGGAAATGTCTGCAGTCTACCTTTCAACAGCAGCGTAGACAACCATTAAAATGAGCCATCTTAAATAAGATAGATCTTCCTGCAGCTGTTTCATTTTCTGAGAACAAGTCTTTCCACTACAGCCCCGTTATAAATCTTTGCCAAGTAGGCTATATTTATTCTATTTCTGTACACAGTCACAGCATCTTCGTTAGTCTCCCAAGGATAATAAAATAATTTGTGTTGGGTATCAGTGAAATTACTGTGTTCATCATATAATCTATTTACTTGAACCTGCAAAAAAATTCATTGCAATTTATAGCAAGTGTTTTACACAATGAAGAAAAACTCAAAGTAACTGGCATGCAGGAGAAATAGAAGAATATTTATTTGCTGTGAACACAGGGAAGGTGTGTATTCTAATATCATATTTTCACTTTCTTAATCTGATGATGTAATTGATAACTACAAAATCTTAAGTTTTATTACATGTAGAAATAAGGTAAACTTTTTTCTGATCTGACATAAAGTCAGTTTGAGACTTCTGTGTCCCAAGTCCTGATATGGCCTGATGTCTTCATTGCTGTGGCTTTTACCTCTCTTAAGAGGCCTGACAGCCAAAAGAGTTCTTGCTTTGCAATGAGGATTCCTGTACCACAGAGGTTGTCCCCGTGTTGCCAAGTGGTAACAAGCTCCCAGGTGGCCCCTCCTTGGCTGGAAGAATAGTTCCCAACCCAGAGATGAAGATCCCGCTCTGGAGAAAAATGAGAACTGTGCATAGAGTTGTTTGTAGTTATCCTCTCAAACCTTCCAAATGTATATTCCTTAGATGACTCATGTAAGTGTTTTGAGGCCATCATATTTTAAATGTGATGAGTGATTGAATAATTTAAAAATATTTGTGCATACATCATGATTGAAATTAAAATACCAGAAATACCAGATTANAAATGATATTTGTTTGGGCTGTTTTTGTAAAGTGAAATATAAAAATGCCAGTTAGTGCAAATGTATTTCATTATAACTTCTATGGGAAGAACTGTACATGCAAATATGTGTGCCTCTCTACTGGAAGATGTAAGAGGAATTAAAACACAACAAAATTCTAGAACATGAAATATTAAGCGTAACCCAGCACTCAGACTTCTATGGTAGGATGGTGTTTTTTCAGCATTTTGTGTGTATTCATTGCAATTTAAAAAAAACAAAAATGCTGAAGTAGGTCAATAATGCACCCTTCTAAACTCCTTACAGTTCTCATCACTAGCAAAATGACTTCTCTCTTTCTCATCTTACTGCGAACTTTCATGGGGCTGCTTTCCTAAGGTCTCCCTGAAACCAAATTAATTTGGATCCAAGAAGCAGCATTCTATTTCTGTAGGGAAATAAAATCACTGGACAAGATGCACGTAAGTGATGTATCAAGGCCACTTTTCTTTTAGAGTACACAAGGCAAACTCCCATTTCAGAACAGATATCTCTGCAAGATAAGTTCACCATGCTGACTGTTTAATTGCCATAAAAGCTATCTGACCTGTTGTCTCAGACCTACTGTAGATTCAAGGATATGCTGACTCATACTAACTTTGAAAATACTGCTTTATCTACCTTGAGGACATAAAAATGACTTTATTTTAATTAAAGTTTTCCAAGTAATCTGTACCTGACATACAGCAGTTTCTGTGAAAAATACGATTGCAAATTACAGAATGTGCCAGACTGTGCCTTGTATTACAGCTATAAATACAGAAAGGAGGTAGTGTTCCACAGAGCGTGTAACATGAGGTCACCAGGATGCTGAAAAAAATAAGTGAAACAGAGATCTTTTGAGGAGTAATAAATCAAAAATGACTTCTCTGTATTTCGTAGGTCTCCAAAGCCTGAGATGGTGGATGGGTGCAGGAAGCATCATATGTGCTTTCCCTGGTGTTGCATGTATTATCCGGTGTTGACCGTTCTAAGACACATGATGTTAGTTTGGTGGGTTGATCTGACCCAGGGCACCTGTTGTTATGTGTTTGCAATCCTGGCCTCCGTTGAAGCCTGACTTAGCAAAATATTTAAGTGCATGGGTAGAACCATCCGGCTTGACTGGAAAAACAAGAGCATTGGTTTGACTTCATGTTTCTACAGGGTCATTGCACTCAGAAGAAGTCTAAAACAGCCTTGGGGTGGTTATAACCTGTACCTGGCAGTTAAATATAGAACAGTTGGTTAGCTCTGTGTCACTAAAAAGGTCTAAAAAGGAATATGGGGAAAAGCATCATTTCCCCAGAGAAGAGCTGCATGTGTGAAAATTTCTTATTCTGATAATGTTGTGTGGATCTGAAGACTTGGGGCCTAAATTCTGTAAGGACAACTACTAATATGTTTGCAACTCACATAACAGTAATGCTCTTACATGTTACTCAGTGTGGAGGATCTGGCTGTCCATACTGTGTTATCACATCATCACAAGGTTTCTACAGATGTGATCAGTGAGTTAGTCAGACTGTTTTACATGTGCCCAGAAATGGGGTTTTTTTATGTTCAACAACCATAACAATTATGGATATTTCATTGCTGATGTATTTTGTTAGGATGCCCCCTAGCCCGATGTCTCTCGGTTACTTTTAGGGAAGCATTTAAACTTTAACAGTAACTTGCTATGTGAAGTAAAAAGTAATTTCCAGAAAGGACTCTTGAGTCAGAGAGCTGGCCCTTGCAATTGTAGGAAACCACCATCTAGAAGCCCTTTAATTTCATCTAAACCTTGAAAAGGTTTACTTCTAGTCCTTCCTGCGCTTACTGATGGGAGTCCTAATCTGTCATCTCTGCTTTTTCTGCTGTATTCAGCTAAGAAGCTTCTAAAAGGTAGCAAAACACATAAGTGCACAGTGTGGTATTCATATTGTTTGAATTTCAGCCCATTTCTGCGACTCCTGCCCTCAAGATTCTCTGCTACACTACTTAGCTTACAATTCTTTTATTCATCCCATTTTCTCTAGCTTTTTTAACAGCTTCAACTTTGGCATCCCAACAAATAACTTCCAGTAGTCTTGAGCAGGACAGGTTTATTATGTTTCCTTTCTCTAGGTAGTAATTATCATATCTAGGTAGTAATTATCTTATTAGTGTGACCCAGTAAGTCTGGTAAAATGCTATTGAATTGTATCTTCTGTTCAATATAACTCAATGTCTTTACACTTCCATGCAGACATTGCACACATTTGTAGCGTGAGTGCCAATATGATGGGCCAATGATTGCCCAGATCGCTTTCCCTGCTCTCTTAGCAGCTCATTTTCCTCATGTCAATTGTGTGCTTCTCAGCTTCTTTGAAAATTGATTGTGATTCAGCAAGAAATTTACAGAAATTACTGTTTTCTAGATTTTTATATGGACTTGTGAATAAGTAAAATATCATAAGGAACTATAACGTATTTCTCTGCAGTGCACAATCAAAACCAGTTGTAAAATAAGGATATATATAAGAATGATATACAACAGAAAACTCTGGGACTATATATCTCTGTTGTAATCTGATGAACTATAGTGTTAGCTTGTAAGGAACTTACGCATAAGCAGTTCTTCAGTGGAGCTGTATGTGATACTGAGTCTAATCCACCAAAATGAAGAGATCACGCCTTACAAAAGTTTTGTTGATAAAAATGTTGTCTGTGAATTGGATCTAAAATCATTTATGACTTTTCAGAGACAGTAATTCTAAACAAAAGTGGTTGGAAAGTGTCAGGCTTTGAAGTCTCCATGTGACCTCTTGAGAGGAATTAATATTCTCCTGCAGTTTGTGATATGTATATAGTTCCTGTTACTTCATAGATACTTAATTCTGCAAAATGCAGAGTGTTTGGGCTGTGCTCCTTTAACTGTACAAGAAGCCCTTTTTGTCCCTAGTGATATTGCTCATTAAATTAAATGTTGTTGTACTGAGGCTGTGTTGCACAGAATTCAGCTTCTGCAATATAAGATCAGTTGAAAACAGGCATCTGTAACTATTCTCTAGGGAGATAAATTGTGGCAGTTAGCACTGCATTCAGCAACCAGAACTTCTGTTTTTAATTTTTGACTGTGGAAGTTCATTCTGTACACATGCAGAAGCCATGGGAGAAGGCTGGTTGCTGAGACATTTGCAAGAAAGTCATGTTTTACTATCTCTGGAGAACACAACAGTGTAATTTTTTTATCTTCTCAATACTGTTTTGGTAGTGAGTTGCATAATACATCCTAATGGTGGATGATCCTAATGGTGGACTAAGATGACTATATTCTGTTCTAATAGACGCCAGCATGTAAAAAATTGAGTCACAGTAAGAGCACTCTGTAGACCATTGGCATGACTCTTGTAAAGCTGCGTCTGGAAAGTGACACTTAAATTTGGTTGTGCTTCTCCTCGTTAAGTCTCAAACAAAATGTCAAAGCAAGTATTTTTCCAGAAAACTTTTTAATGATTTTTCTCCATACTGTGGAAATAGTCATGAGTAATACCAAGATGATTATTGTTTATCTCATAAGCAATAATGTGCTCTGATGCAGCAGATCACTTGAAGGACCATGCAATGCCTTCTTTCCATACTTTTGCAGAGCTTATTTGGACTGGAGCTGAATGCAAAAGCTAGACCCTAACATAAGATGCTGATCCTACCAGCATTTACATGACTAGAGTTAAGGGCAGTGAAAATGGTATGTCTGCATTCAAGTTTGTAAGACTGATTAATAATTTCCATGTTTATCAAGGTGATTCTTACTTTTGTGAGGTATGATGCTTCAAGCACATCTAAGACCTGTTACACTGTTGCTCTGGGGTCGGAGTTTTCCCTTCCTTTGACCACTTCATGTGTGCTGCTGTAGCTACCTTGTATAAATACTACTTCTACTCTTCCTCACTCTTTGTCTGTATTTGGGTAGGGCTTATAGGATCAGCCAGCCCATTTGACCTGTTACACAACGTATTATGAAAGTGAGAGGTGATCTTTGCCTCTGAGATCTATAACCTAAATAGATAAGACAAGTTTCACAAACCCTTTACAGTCTTGAATTACAAAATACAGACAGTAAAAATGCTGGGTTTGTGTTAAATTGATGTAGCTCAGTTAGATGACTGACCAGTGGACAAGACACTGTCTATGTCCCAGAAGGTGATATCCAAATGTCAGTATTGAACTCTTAGATTCACACACTACTGCTGCTGTCTGGGTTACCTGTGGTGGCTCTTTCAAAATTAAAATAGAAACTTTAACTGAATTAGACGTGAAAAGAAATTATTCAGTCAGCATGAGAACCTCAGAGTTGTTTGTTTTGATGAAAATTGGCTTTTATTTTTGTTGTCTGCACGATTTTTAGTGTGAGACATGGCACAGATTTTATGTTGATAATCTGTAGCTCCACAATAACAGGTGGTGTTGAGCTGGAGGCTTTGTTATTGGAGACAGCATCACTTCATACTTGAGATGGTAGAGTCTGCTCTGGGAATAATTCTTCTATCTGTGGATTTCTGATAAAAGAAGTGGCAAAATTGTTAATTTTTATATATAGTTGAATGCTTTCTGTTGTTGTTTCAGATTCAATGCTAGATTGTAATGGAAAAAACTGTACATACATATCCATTATCCTGAAAACTTGTGAAGGTTCATTTTTTGTTTTGTCGGTGGTTGTACTGTATATTTGCAACTTGGAGTTGTTGCTGGGTTTTGTTTATTTCTTTTTAATAGAGTTTCTAGGTATAATTCTAAGGCGTATCTTGTGGATGCTAAAACTTTAATAAAAAAGGCAACCTGTTGGCTTCAGCTGCCTGTCCACAGACTTGAACAATCAAGACAGAAGAACTGCAAAGCAAACACTGTCTGGCAGTGTGAAGGACTGAGGCAGAGATGGCATTATACCTTTGAAGAAAGCAAGGAATACCCTATTGTTTACTAGTGCTTATTTTGAGGGTTTTCTGTAAAATATAGATCAAGGTTCACAGCTGAGATTTTTCTAAATTAAAGACAATTCATAAAACTTCAAGAGGTGGATAGCATTCATCGGAACATCTTTTTCTAGGTTTTGTTTGTTTGTTTTCTGTGTTCCAGCGAGAGTGAAATAGCATTGGTTTTAGGCTGAGATAATATGTAGGTGCCTTACAGACCTTGTTGAAGCAGGAAGAAATTTTTTCCAGATATGTACACCTGGGATAAGAAGTAAGAGGAGGTGATAGTAAGCCAAAGCTCTGATGGTGGCATCCAACATGCATCTCCGAAGAAGAAGGCCACTAACCACTCCATCTCAAGGTTGAAATTGTTAGCTAGTCATATCTGCATTGAATAACACTGGAGAAATGGTAGAATAGAAATAGTGCATCCCTTGTGTAAAAAGTTGTCTTTCTTTTAACCCTTGGAGTCCATAATACCTATGTGTGCACTTGCAAACCGTTATTTGAGATGACGCTTCTAACATCTCTCAGACTATTGAGAGGCATCATTGTAGTGGTTTGAAGGCAAGAGAGAACCTGTGAATTCATCTCAATCTTAATTAGTTCACTTTCAGTAAAACACTGTATAGTTTATCTTAGATAAACAGTGGAAGCCAAGACAACTAAAGTTTTATCCTTCAGTAAGAAAACAGGTAGGTTATCTACTACTGTAACAGCAGTGTTAAATTATTTGAGAACACACCGTTTCTTGTAAAAATCTCCCTGAACTAAAGTCGTCCTCCAAAAAACAGCAGCCAAAGCCAGTAATACATTAAATTAAAAGACAAATTGCCCTTTTCTACTAGAAGTAAACTTGTGGAAAACTCTGAATATCCACATATTAAAATACTTAAGTTCTTCCTTTGCTAGTTTCCAGAAGGAATTTAAAATATGATAATGGTCTTCCAAGAAACTCTTACTGAAGTTGCAGAGTCCTGGAACTAAGCCCCCCCTCAACCCAGCACGAAAGTGGGACTTGCAATTTGTTGTGGCAGCACATTCCTTGTGACATGGAGGGAACTGAACTGTCTCTAGAGCAAATGCTGAACTGGCAGCCCCTCAGGTATATGCAAACAAGCTCCAGATGTTTTTTTCTTAGTCAGTCTTTGGAAGGCAAAGTTAATTTTACATTTTAAAATGACCGATTGCAGACTAATAATATGCTTCGTAAGTTAGGATTATTTACCTAGACAAAGAACTGGTGGAAGAAGATCAGGATCATCTAGATAGCAGGTTGCTGTGAATGAATGTTATAGCTGTTTCCGTTCATACGTGCATGATCATATTACCTAAATCTGGTGTTGAAACTCTCTTAATATCTTTTTGTACTAATTTTAACAGCCATGCCCAAGAATTGATCTGCTGTATTGAACCACATGTCTGCCAGTCCATTATCTTGTCTTGGGCAAGACCAAAGAACCTTACACAACAGACAGGAAAGAGAGCAGAGGGAAGGGGGTGTCTCCCCTGGGCCCCTCTTAGCATATAACTCAGGAGCTTCTGAGTTGAGGTTATGTTCCTATTGACGTGTTTCACAGCAACGCAGAGGCCTACCTTTGGTAAATTTTGTTCAACTGTTTTATGAACAACAGCCCCTCCGATGACCTGGTAATTGAAGTGAAAGCATCATATTTCTTGTATTGTGATGACTATGAGTCATTCTTCATTCAGCTCTACACGATTCAAGATTTCATAGATGCCTATTCTGTTCCTTAGTTACCTCTCTTTCTGGCCGAAGCAGCCTAGTCTTCTTAGTTCTCCAAAGATGTATTGGAATATCTATGATTATTCTTGTTGCCTTCTCTTTACTTTTTCTAGTTTTGGTTGACTTATCTCAAGAAAAACAAAAGATGATGTGAATCATTGAAAGTGTGGGTTCATTATAAATTCACATGGCAGCATAAAGCTGTTTTGTTTGTCTCCTTGTGCCTATCCTCACACTGATTACTTTTTTGACTAGTTGAACATACAAAGATGAAAATAAGATTAATTTTTAAATCTTTCTGTATCTGTAGTTCTGGATTTGGCTCTCTCCTAAACACCAGTGCAAGTATTTCTGAAACAGTTCAGACTTAGTTGCTGTGTTATAAGGAGATTTTAATGGATTCTCTAGTAATGTGTGTGACTCATTCTCTTACAAAGTTGAGAATGGACAGTAATAACAAATGGATTTACAGCAAGATATCTCAACACGCCAGGATCCACAAGTCTTAGGCAGATTGTGCTTACTTTGACAGATGTTTGGAAAAGTTTGTTTTCCCCATGTCTCTTCACACTACAAGGACACGAATGTAACTTATGTGTCATGCATATTTAGTGAAGCGAAACGTATATGCTAGCAAAATAATTACACTTTCAGAGAAAATTCTGTTGACAAATTGAATATTCAAAATAAACCTGATGTTACTGAAGACCACATTCTGTAACTGGTTTTCTTTCCACAAGTCAAAAAAACGTTGCTGTTTGTGACATAAGTCTGTCTCTTTGTTGTCTGTGTGCTGCTGGATAAAAATGTGGAAGTGTGTTTTTCTCAAAGAAGCCATCATTTTTGAACTTGCCACAATAGTTATACTTAGAGTTACCAGAGTTTCATATTTCTGGAGAAGTCCGTAGCATCTGTTCAATGTTAACATTTTAAAGTATTTTGAAGTAAAAAATTGTTTGCATGTTTTCCAGGAAAAAAAATGTGCCAGTTTGGTCTGAATTTATTCAATATCACAGACAAAGGAGTGAAATAAAGCAGGACAACATTATGACAGCAGATTTTTTTCTTACACAGTAGCTCAGAAGTTAAAGCATTTGGCCAGTTTATGTATTTTAATTCCTTTCTTGCCAGTACAGGCTGGGAGGTGATTGCCTGAGCAGCAATCCTGCTGAGAAGGGTTAGTCAAAGGTATGGTTGACCTGATTTAGCATTTCCACAGCACCACTTGCAGGGACCAGGTGATTTCAGGGGTACTTTCAAGCCAACAGTTTTGTGATTTTTTTTTTACTAGTTGTTGTTTCACTGAGCATGTCTAGAAACTAATTGAGTTTTGAGTGTCTGCGGAAAGGGGAGGAAGTTCCCTACTGCTGTAGACCTTGAGGCACCATAGATAGTCAGTGGAGAAAGGTATGCTCTTAATTTATGTGTCCTGCTGCTCTGTAAGCAGGAATACCTAGTGCAAATACTACTGGAAATAGATGTGTTAGATATCTGCCATTACTTAATCCCCTAATTAGGAAAAAGTACTGCAGGGTGGGTTTTGCTTTTTGGATGTTTTGGGGGCCTGGGGGTTTTGTTTCATTTTGTTTTTCCTTTTGAACAAATTAATGGGATCTGTGGATAAGAAGCTGTTCTCTTGAAAAGATATCTTGTCACACCCAATTTCGTTTCTCAGTTATTGTATTTCTGTGGTATAGAAATCCAGGCAATTCTAAGCAAACTTACCTCTAAATTCTACTTAAACACAAGAATAAGGAACGCGTAATACGTAAGAACAGCTTAATACAAAGAGGAATAAATGCTTAGCTTTCTTGTTAAAAGGTAAAAAATAAACAAACTGTGTTCAATTTTTCTTGTTTCTGTAGACTTGCATGTAAAACATTAACCAGAAAGCCCATTAAGGAATATGATTTCTTTTTCTTAAAATCAATACTGAACTTAGAGTGAGAAAGACAGGATGTGTTGAAAATATAATTTCTTGAAAGAAAATACTTGGTATCAAGCTGTAATGTAGCATTTTGTAATTTGATGTCTTCCTGGATGTATATTTTACCTATTAAAATTAATTTATAACACTTTTGTTATACTTTTTCTTAATGTAATTGCCATAAAAACTTCACTGACAGTGAGTACATGGATAATGATATCTTTTGAGACCATGCCCTTCTCAAGCAATGTGAATAGCTCACAAGTCACCCTAGCCACCTCCTTGGGCACTGCTCTTAAATAGGAAACACATGGGTAGTAGATTTGGCGATGTGGGCCATTTGTTGCTCTGCTGTAGGGAGGAGGTAAAGTACAAGGAAAGATTGCCAGAACACAATTGGCATATTGACCCGGGAGTTCACAAGAAACATAAATCTGAAGTTGCTGAATTAGTAACCAAGGTGTGTCACTTGTTCTTCAAACTAATCTCAGTGTTAGAGGAGTGAAAATCAGATAATGACATGTTAGTCTACCTTAGAGGGTACTACAGATAATTTAGAAATTACATTCTGTTTCTGTACTGTGCAAGACACTGTCTCTAGAGATAAAGCATAACTGAAGTAGATGTGGTAGGTAATTGGATAATATGATGTCCTGGAGAAAAGTTAGTATGGCTTTTTCTGTGAGGAAAGCATAAGGTGAGATGAGCTATCAGCATCAGTCTTAGGTGGTGTAAGGGACAGTGTCACTCTGTGCTTACCCTGTTTTTGCATTTTTCAGCTCACCATCTGCTGTTGGCCATTTGTGGAGACAGGATGTTGGGCCAAGACTGGTTGGTCTGACCAACTTTTTGTTGTTCCTCACCAGGCTTCTGAAAAGGACACAGGAATATATTTTGAAATTGCCCCAGAGATTTGTAGGGTTTTATTAAGGGATATCTTAATCAACTCTGCTTAATCAGCCCTAACTGGGCCACCCAATCTATTTTGTGCTAAGATCAAGAACCAGAATTGTGGTACTGGTCTTATTATGAGCCTTGAATCCATTTAAGAAAAATGTGTGTAGAGAGAAACTGAGTGTACAAACCTGCAGAATTGCTTCCAGATTCTGATGGAAGTCTTGGTCTGAAAATTATAGGAATAAAAGGGACGTGGACTACTCTTTATGGATAGTGGGCCTATATTCCCTCGACAGGTCCCAAAGCAACTGCTGCTGTGAGCAGAATTGAGGAGCGACTGTCAGTGGTAGTTTCTGTATGTCAAATTTAACAAAATAATGGCCAAACCAGTGTCTTTTCTACTTGACTGTTCTACTTCTGTTATGATAATGTATTCATAAGGAAGCTGCTACTAAAATGTGAATAGAATGCAAAAAGTCCTAATACAACATTCTTACTTCAGTCGTCATTCTATATCAAGCACACATTTGTTATATTAGAGCTCATATAACTGTTTTGCAAGTGTCAGTTTGCTTGTTCAAGAGGTTGCCTAAAATTGTTAGCAACTTGACACTGGTACATTTCGTCTTTCTCAATTCTTTCCCTCTTAAGGATGATCCAGTTTCTGTGACTTGTTTGTGCCAGCTGCCCTTTTTTCCCCCTCTCTTTTCCCCTTATCTTTCAGAGGTTTACCTGCATCCCATTGGTTTGCTTTTGTTCCCTTATCACTGATTTTAAATTGAAACAGCAAGATTATGCAATCACTACTGTCTGTAATTGCTTAAAAATACATGAATTATGTTGTGGGGGGTGAGGAAGGAGTGAGCAACAAAGAAACAAATCTGGGTTTTTGAATAGTTAGTTTTCTATTTTCTTATTTGAAACACAAGCCAGGAAACAATGCAGAGTGGAAGGAGGATGAAGGAAGAAAGATAGAAATCTTGACATCTGTTCCTGAAGCTGGCTCTGATCAGGTAGATGCAGCTTTTCACAGGAGGAGTTACAGGGGCGGACTCTGAGAACCAAACTCAAAAAACAGCTCAAGCATCCAATATGTTACCAATCGTGTGACTCACAGAAATTCAACGTCAGCTCTTTGATCCGTGGACTTTGAAGTTTTTATGAAGACTTCTGCTTATCTCCAGAACTGCTGCCAGTCTTAGCTCTACTAAGGTATACAGTCTTGCCACATACCTCACACACTGAAGAATATGTGGAATTCACAGCCAGAGACACATTTATGGCAGGTCCTCTGAAGAACCCAATCAGCCTGGTGTTCTCGGAGCACATGGGAAATGGAGGGACAACAGTGGGCTGGTGTATCTGGTATATGGTAGTCTATACCCAGCCAAGGTTGGTTTCAAATGTCTTTCTCCTAGGTGGGTGCTGCCCCACCAGGTGAAGGCAAGGTTGGTGGGAAAGAGTGGGGTGGGAAATGAAGTTAGACGTTGCTTAAGGCTGCTTTTTTCAGGCGCATGTCACTGCAAAATAAAAAAGAGTGCAATGGTCATGGGTGAGGGAGAGAGTGTCCAACAGGAGCCTGACTTCATCATCCAGAGTTGAGGGTGGTTATGGAAAGGAAGGTTCTTCTTCCCCTTGACTTTCTCCCTCTACTCCACAAATTTTCAATTCCCTTGTCTACAGTGACACAGTTTTAACTGTAGGCATTGTGAGGGCCTCATCCTAATTCTGTTTGCTTTTGGGAAGCACAACAACCAGTTGCAGGCTTGTGAACTCTACCATTGAGCTAGGTGCATGAAATCACAGCAGAGCCAGCCAGACATACATGTCTTCGTGGATTTGGATCTAGTTTATTGCCTGTATATGTAGTCTTCACGCTATGTGCCTGTGCGTGATGTCCTGAGCTGAGGATTTGGCCCAGTTGAGTAGTTGTATGTGTGATTGCAACATAAGTAAAAGTCACTTTTTTGCTCCAAGGGGATTTTGAGGTTTATTGCTCGTGAACAAAACCTCATATAGTATCTGGAAGAGGAGAATCCATTATGGGTCATGCATTTTGCTTGTACATATGAGAAGAGTACACTCAAAACTACACAGTAAAATTTTCCTGGTGTATAGATAAGCTTTAAGAGATTAAATCCTTAAATCAAGGAATTGCTACACTGCATGAGTTAAAACTAAGACACAAATACATTGCAGACCTCCTAATTGAGTATCAAATTAATATATTAAGGAAAAAACCTACGCTTATCTTAGAGTTTTGTAGCTAAATGTTTTAGCACTCTTACTTCACTGAGTACGCTGTAAAAATCGTTTTGATTTGGGGTTTTTATAGCACTAACCTATTTGAGGTGTTAAATTTTAAACAACACTTTCTTGAAAACAGAAAGCATTCTGAAATCTAATGGAAAGTCTGGCAAAACAAAAAGACCCACATTCCAAGCAGTCATGTCCTGCTTGCTTCCATCTGGAGTTGTATAATTATGGAGGAGATAATTTTCAAGACATCCAAATTTCCTTCAAGGAGAGCTTGGTTCTGATTTTATTTTCTACAGTAATAAGAGCTGTATTGATTTCCTAAAATATGGGAAAATACCACTTCTTTGCAAGGTCTATGAAAATTCAGGGCTGTATTTTTAATACACCAATGTTATCCTAAACATGTTATTGCCTATCTTTAAAAAATGTTGTACTCTGATACAAAAGACAAGGCAAAGAAAAGAAGGGGAAGAAGAGAGGGATGTGGCATTGCCAAACAATGGAAGAGGAGGTGGACACACCCTGGTCAGGTGTGTTGCAGGAGGAAGATGAGCAGGACAACATCTCAAGTCCAGGGATATTGGAGAACAGCTGTGAGTGCTGTGTCTTGTAAGGGAATCCAGCCAAACCTAAAGACCAGTGTTGAGGTCGTACATGGTTACAATCCTNAAAAACCCCACAAAAACAACAAAACAAAACAAAACGAAAAAACCCACAAACATGGGGGGAAGGGATTTGAGCTTAAAAGTAGTGGTATAATCAAGTACGGAAACAGTAATAGCCAAAGGATGGGCTGAGGTGTCAACCCTCACCACCAATGTGGATGGGAAAAGCTGAGCTGGAGAGAAATGCAAATGAGCCCTGGCAAAGGTGGGGAGATGGAGCCAGGGGAACACAGCAGTGTGGTAGGAGCTGGCTCACAAAGAGAGTCCAATTACCCACTTACCAAATCAAAGGGACAGAAGTCTGAAAACACACTACAAAGGTGAGGGAAGGGATGTCTCATTGTGGGAGCAACTAAAGAAGAAATAGCCAGTAGTGGAAAGGAGCCTTCAGGGCAGAAATGGTATCTATATGGACCTTGGGATCTGTGTGATGCTCCCAGCTCACCCATCTGTCCTGAGTCTTTGTAGGAGGCTGAACTCCCCGACGCATTTGCTTCACCACTTGGTTGTCTCTAGTTGTTGTTTCTCTGGAGAAATGAAGAATTATACAAGATTTTGCTGTACTAATTAATGTTTTTTTTACAGTGGTTGAGTTACTAATTATTGGTGATTCATAATCTGCAGGGGCTCTAAGTCTGCAGGCATATGGGGGGAGTAAAGATTTTGTATGGGTAATTTAAAATGGTGGAACTTTAATGATGTGATAAGTACCTTTTGCTTAATGGTACTGCTATCGTAGTAAAGTAATTGCTGATCACTGATTTACATAAAAGCATAGGATTTAAGAAAACAATATTGACTTTTTCTTTAATTCTTTGATTAACAGCTGATTCCTGTGGAAATTACTAAGAGGTTGGAATGATCTGAAAATAATATTGAACAGCTTAAAATGTTAAACAAAAAATTTCTTCACTGTTTTTAAGCTTTTGTTATTCCCAAGTGATTGGTTTATTTATGATTTTTTTGCTTCCAACTCTGTATATGTTCCTCTGCTTAAGGAAATTGGGATTTTTCTCACTGAGCTCTTTGGAATCAGGCTTGTCTTCATATATTTTACCAGAAAAGTTTGTCATGAGCTACTGTACTAATTGATACAGGTTGCAAATCTATTAGCACTCCTTCCTGACAGCCAATAAAATAAATAGATTTATTTAAATTGGAAATCATTGGCAATGAGATGTTCATTTACATCAGGAAACGAGCAGAGGTATGATTGTGATATCACTAATATGAAACGTCTACATGGTCAGATTCTTCTGGGACTTGGGAAGGTATGGAATTATTTTCTTCAGGCCAAGGAGCGACCCACAGGACATTTGTGAAGGACATGCCCTCACGTCACTATTCTCACTGCCTTCTATAGCTGTATTTTGGAAGAGAAAAGTGAGACAGTCACTTGTACCCAGAGCAATTTGGGTATATAAGTCCAAGGGACTGATTAAGCTTGTGAAACAAAATTCAGAACTCCAAGTCCAGGAAGAAGGATTTCAGACATACTTTTTGCTGTGTTCAATGAGGATTTTTAATCCTTCCTATGCTCTGGTTCTCTACCAGCCTTAATTTGAGCATCCCATCTGTTTCCATGCTTAGTATAAGTAATGAAGTTGAGCAACTTACGGGCTGAAAGGTTATACATGGCAATTTTTCAGATAAAGCAGCACCTATTCTGCATCACTGGGTGGTTCTGACACTATCATGTCTGCACAGAGCAGGACAGGGTCAAGTTCACCTACTTTCGGGCTCTCAGATTTTCTAAGCCTCGTGAAGCTTTCCTGCCATTAGCAAAGGCAGGAACACCCAGAAACTGGGAGTGAAGGAGAGACAGACACCTTGATTTTTAGGCCCTTCTATTCAGGTATTTTCTATTCATGATGCTGACACAGAAACAGCAGCGACAGAAACCCTACGTCACAGTTGTGTGGATTTGTTGTTGTTGTTGTTTTAAAACATCCAGGCAAAGAGAAGTGGCTGTCCTATAAATGAATCTCTTTAAAGGGACTGATAGACTTGCCTATATTGATCTATGTCTTAGACACAATTATTTCATCCTGGACAAAACAGAGTAATTAGAGCTGGATGTTCTCTGAAGTGGCAGAAAAGTGGAAGACATTAATTTACAATGTCAGTTCCCTAGTAGCATTAATAAATGGATAATAAAATAATTATCTGTGTCCTGTCTTTTGTGAAGGAACCCAGGCTCTTGATCAATACATTCTGGAACAGTCTGAGCTGTGCATTGTAAGAAAATAAGCTTTTGCACTGAGACTGACCCAAGTCTGTTGTATTTTCTGTTCTGAAACACTTACTGGCATTAAGTTACCTTTCGCTATGGCAGAAGCTCAAGTGGGAAGTGAAGCTCTTGTGTGAGAAAAGGAGAGGTTAACTACGCTTACATTGGGGGCAGGTTTTGCTTTGGAAAACAGTGGCAGGCTTTGTAGCTTAATATTTTGAAGTACTGCCTGTTACCACCTTTTGACGTATGTTGTTGGGCTGAGAAGAATTGATGCTCAGTGATGCATGAAAGTCCAACATGTCAGTTGTAGCTATACATAATACCACTGTTTCAGGAGCAGGCAAGGCTGTTAATACTTAACATGGTATTGTATTGTCTAAGGAAAAATGTACAATAATGGTAACTTCATCCATTTTGAATGTTTATACACATTTCTTTAAAAAATACTACATTTAAGAATAAGGTGATACCTGGACAAAAAGCTTGAACTAGCGAGCACTGCAGAACAAAATGCTGCAGAAAGGAGGGTCCAGGACTCCTGATTTTGTTGAAAATACATGTCTTGCAGGCTTTAACTTGCCTACACCTGGCGCCTGGGGTAACTGGTACCAGGAAAGCAGAGAATCTGGCATTTGGAGATTGCTGACTTGTAAATAATCCTCCACACACATGAGGGGAACCATATTTCAAGTGTTCAAAGTCTTCTCCTTAAGTACATGCATCTGTGGGAGGACATAAGTATTGTTCAGTTGCTTAACAACCTTCTGTGGCTAATGGTCTGAAGTGAAACAAATCAGTAGTGTACAGGAGAAGTGTATTGAAATGTATGAAGAAACAAAAAGTATTAAGATCGTTCAACTCCTAGGATATATAGCAACAAAGCAGCTGCAGCCGATGTTTGCTGGCTTTCTTGCAGTAGCTTTAGATTATGATGTGCTCTCACGTCTTCTAAAAATGTCTTGGCTTACATGGTAGTAGTGTTTTTTTCACACAAACTAAGGACTATGGTTCTGGAAAACAATTTATAATTTACAACCCAAAAAAAGTCCTCTTTTCTGAAAAGTCACTCTTTTTCTAACCAAACCCATTAAAATGCTATTATTGAATACATGTCACAAGACCTTTAATACAAATTCTGTATTACATTCAAAGGAATAAGGCCATTTTTGGTCAGAAAAAAAAAAGAAAAAAGAAAGCTTTCTGTAGTCTGAAGCAAAATGTAAGTCATTCTGTGTAACCAAGGTACTCTGAGGAAAGTGAGGAAAGGAAGTTGTGTTTCTTGTTTCCTCAACACTTTTTAATTTGGAGACAAATAAAACAAAGTTAGGAGTTTGGTAAGATATGGTCTTAAAACATACACTCCAAAGCATCTAAATCAAGGCTGCTAGTAATATGCCTGCCTGTCTTCGAGTGTCTTTCATGGTTCTGTTTGATCTTTCATTCTTGCATGTAAAATGCTATCTTGTTAAAAGACTGGAGAAAATATCTGTATTACTCTTCTTTAGCAGGCATCAACTACAGAAGTACAGATTGGGCCCATGAGACTAATGCAAGATCCAATTCAGGTAAGATGCTCTTTCAGTTTCTTGATACAGTGCTAACAGGTGAAGAAATTAAGGTTCAACCCCTATAGTTAAGTATAACGGTTTCATTTTGCTTGTGTAAAGACTGTCACATTGGTAATTGGTATTTGGTTTATCTGATTGCTTGAAATCTACGAGTAAATTAAATTGGTAAATGAGGTACTTAGACTTCCATTAACATCAAACCATTCCTTTTATATGTCCTGTCAATAGAAGTATGTGTGCAAGTGCATTAGTGGTGAAAAAGCTGCCTCTCTGGATGTTAAAAACTGTTTGCTTCTGAGATACCAAAGCAGAAAGCTCCATTATAATGTTTAGGTACCTGGCAAGTTTTGCTGGGTTTTGCACAACAGGACAGAGAATGGTGCTTTTACAAATCACCAGTCCAAGAACTCACACCATGTCCAACAAGAAAGGTTGAACTTCAGCTTAAGCACCAACAGCTCTCACCTGTGCTTGCTTCTGTTTCTGTATATTTTGTTCCAGTGTCAATAAAACAGAGGCCAAGCATTTATTTTTTAGCTTATAATGCATGTTAGAGCTCTCGGATTATAGGAATTTGTATCATCTTAGTCTTTAGCGTTGCCCTCATTTGAGTTAACATTTTGCATCTCTTGACTCTGTAAAATACCAAGAAGTTTAGTCATCAGTGACCTTTTCTGGGTTTGGGGTTTTTCTCTTCCCTATCTGGCTATGAGGAGAAAAAAACTACATGTGGAAGAAATGCAGTTCTCAAGGAAAATAAACCATGTGTATACGCATCATTAAGCTTTACATTTTTTATTTCTGTATTAAGCATTCGGTCTTGATGATGACCTGATCTAATTGAACTGTTTGTTTCTATTGTAAGATGACTGTGGAACCGTGGCTACAGCAGTAGACTGGTCTTTGGTTTTGCAAGGAATTTCAACACAGAAGTGTGGAACTCCTAATGGAAAAGTGTTCTTCAGATTGTGATCACCTTCAGTTATGATGTCAGGATTTTACTTTGCAGAAATTGAATTTGCCAAATTATCATAGTACAAGTGCTAGCTGTTTTAAGGGAAGATTTTTCACGTAAGGGAAAGTGTTGGGTTTTTTGAGGTTTTTTGTGGATTTTTTGTTTGTTTTTGTTGCTGATTTTTGTTTGGTTTTTGTTTGTTTTGGTTGGTTGGTTTTTCTTTTAAAGTTGTTGACATTTTTCTTGGTATCTTGTCGGGTGTAGATGTTATTTTGTCCATAGATTACACAAGTGAGAATCTATGGTGCTACCATAGAAGACTTTAAGTTAAGCAAACCTTAAGAAAAAACATTAACTGAAGAGTTTTCTGTAAAGACGTGACCATATACTGACTTATTTACAGTAAAGGTAAAACATTTTGTGTAAACGCACCTCCTTTGTTTGTAGAACAAGCCACATTACCTCAGCTAATTTGGCAAGTATTGCACACATGCATGCATTTGCAAAAATGCGTGTTAATCTTTTATTCCATCTTGACAATAGAGTTACGTATTTCTATGTGCAGTGCAAACAAGCTACTGAATATCACATTTTAAATATCTATTTGTGGGTGCCTAATCATATTCACACTTGTCTGATAAGTCAGTTTAGCTTGTTAAAACAATTGCCATCAGGGCTTTTTTTAGCAGTGTTAATTTTATTCTGGTGTGTGTTTTATGCTATTATTTGGCACCAGGACACCTGTGCTTACCTGGAAATGGCCTGTACTTTTTTTTTTTGTCTGAGACATTACTTTAACTTGTGACTGCGACCTGCCATAAACCATTTAATAAATTCCTTGCTGGACTTTACGACCATCTGTGTTGGAGGACGAATCTGCTTTGGTTTGTACTAGATCATGGCTGAGGTGCTGCTGACCTTAAGGGGACAATGGGAAGAGTCCAAAGCAAACCTACCAGCTTCAACCCTCCAAACACCCTCCCCACACACAGCTTTGCACCACCCTGATTTTGTACCAAGGCTTGCAAATAGGCACAGTTTGGTTCTGAGACCTTAGAAATGACCATGGTAAAAGCACGTGTAAATTTGCTTTCTCCGGGGACACAGGAGAAAGATGGTTTTTATAAATGTTTAGTGCACATTAAAAAGCTATCTTACCCTTTTGCAGAAGTGTTTGCCAGGGCTGATAAAGGTTTGGATGTGTCCCCCGTTTAAACACTGCATATTCTCATCTCAGGATATTCGATGGCCATCATCTCATTCTTAGCATTGACACCAAACTCCTTTTCTCTTCTCATGATGATGATCTACCCTGCTAAGCTGCAAACGAAGTATGATGATGTACAGCTTTTTGCTGTTCCTCCATGCCAATTTTTGGTGCAACAGGAGCTCCTCCCTACTTAATTCAGAGCCACTGTGTGTTTTCCACCTTAAAACTGTCTTGCTGTGTTACAAGAATATAATACTGATTAAGCAATTTTGTTTTTACATCTTAAGTTTCTGTTTGTAATTTTCTTGGCTTTGTTGTTGTACCCTATGTGTCTGTACTCATTTGGTGTCTCTTGTTTTATTTTGAGCTCTGTAAAGCAAATATCTGTCAGTTTTCTGTATTTGTATGATACAGTGGGAACAAGACATCTAATAGTTGTGCAAAGCAAATACTTAGAAATACGCTAGGAATTCCAGTACATCACAAAAAAAATGTGAATGTCTCTGCAGAAGTCCACAGTGCATTTAAATAAGGGCAGTGCTGAGTAGAATTATTTTTTTACAGTAACACTGACAAATTATACACCAGAAAATTGTTTTGGGTTTGTTTGGGGTTTTTTTTGTCAAGAAACAGAGGCTGAATTCAAGTTTTTCCTTGACTGTGTTGTTTATAGGGATTGTTCTATTTTTATCTTGACTTTGAGAGCATATCTTGCAATATACTTCTAGTTACATCATGTTTTGATGTTTATAGTAAGATTCATACAAATTTTAATGAAAAAACGTGGTAGTAATACTTAAAAAAAACCCTTTAAACCTAATATTCTCGGAAGGATTCACACACTCACAATTAGCTACCAGTGGGAGACCAGGCAGTTTAATTAAGCTCCATTATCTTCCAGCAGCAACTGAGAATATTGAAAGCAGGAAGATATGAAGAAATGTGCCCTAAAAAGTCTGTTTTCTGGCCACATTGTACTAGGAATAAAATAAAACTACTAGCAGTTGGAACAAAACAGAAGATAGTATCGGAGAAAGGACTTCATCCGAGTATTCGCAGACAAAGTCTGCAGCTCAAGCCATGTCACTGTCTTCCAATACTTCGATATACTTTCTAACAAATCGAAACTTCTTAAGTTATTTCTTAACATTTATGGAAATTCTGAGCATATAATTTTCTCCCACTGATTAAGGAAACCTCGACAATGATTAATGAAATGACTGGGGTTTGTCTTACAATAGTAACGTTAATTGATTTATTTACTGTTTAGAATTCAACAATCCAAACAGCTCAAGATAAAAGTTATGGTCACCTTTTCTAGTTTCTAGACTTATGGTGTTAAATTTCACATGGTGACACCACGGACATAAAGACCAGCACAGAGGAAAGGCTTTTGGCTTTTCTTGTGGGCATTTGGGGCAAAATTTTGCATGTTTTGCTCAGAAGGTTGTTTCAGTAAGGTCAGAGGATGACTTTTATTTGTGAAATGAGCAGGGTTTTGCTTTATACATAGATTATTCTCTAGCTGCTACCTTTCTGTGAATTTGAATAGCTGTGGATAAACTTTTGACTTGTTGATGTCTTTCTTTTTCACAGCATATTTGCACCAAATTACCTTTTTTCTTTAGTTGTCGCATAGGGTAGCATGGTTAGTGATCTGTTACTATGGTAAATACGTGCATATTGTGAAGGGGATGTCTACATGGTTTGCATTTCTAGCTGTGTAATTCGTTCACTGATAAGTATTACACGGCAAGGGTCAAAAATGTTCTTTCCTAAAATGCTATTTCTTTAACACAAAAAGAACTGTTTTCAGTCTATATTCTGTGTGTCAGTTAGCAAACAGACTTCCTACAGCATTGATTTGGTATTTAGAACTGTGCCTCAATGCACATCCTACCTCATCTTGCGTGAGCCGTTCCTTAAGTGTTCAGTGAATGTTGTAGAAACTACTTCATGTATTTACATAATTAGGAACAATTCATTGGGTAAAAATTGTGATGTTTGAATCAGCTTTTTATCCGTACTCAACCCTCTTCATACCTGCTTGACTGTTATTCTTTTCAGTTCTGAATGAATATGACTTAACTCATTTTTTTTGTACGTCAAAGGAGAAATAATGAAGAAAACTATTACATCAATATTTTGTCCCTGAAGAGTGATAATCAGGGACAGTTGCATTTCAGACAGTTCATTACAATTGGAAGTGGGTGTAGCTGGGATGCTGATGAGAATGGCAATGATGTTTGAACACTTACCTACCTACTCCGGGTGGCTGCTGACTAAATTTGAACATGAGTTAGAAAAGACTTATCATCTGGCAGCTGGTTTTCTCCTAAACATAAATCATACACAGTTAACTGTTGATTACCTATTGATAATCACTCTATCTATTAAGAAAACTGTACTACTGCATCAGCTGTTTTACAAGCTGTAGTTCAATTTTCCCACTTTCAAAGCAGACTCTATTTTCTGTATAGCAGAAGTGTTTGTTAAGATTTGCACCATGCAGAAAACTGTTTTGTATGTTTAATGTGGTGCCACTGTTTTGCATGCTCCACAGGTTTTGTTGATCTTTGCAAAAGAAGACAACCAAAGTGATGGTTTCTGGTGGGCTTGTGACAGAGCTGGATACAGGTGCAACATTGCCCGGACTCCAGAGTCAGCACTTGAATGTTTTCTTGATAAGCACCAGGAAATAATTGTTATAGATCACAGGAACTCCAGATATTTTGATGCAGAAGATATCTGCAGGTAACCTAGAGGACATTATGCTTCTCTTGAACTTCAGAATATATTGTACAAAACCAAATCTCCTAATTTTAAAAACAAAAAAATAAAATAAAGTAAATAAATAAACAAAGCCACAAAACTTTACTACAATGGAAGTTTGGGGACTGAGGCCACGAGGTTTGCCTACATGTGTAGGAAGCGTACCATATGAAAAATACACTTTTGGCAAGGTTAAATTGTAGAATTGTCTCTTTGTGTCATGGCTTCTATCAAGTGTAAGCCAGAAGTGTTGTAAAATTGTTCCCTGCTGTTTGTGCCTCCTTCTTTCCTGGGTTAGTGCTGCAGCAAAGTCCAAAGGTTTGAGGCTTCAAAGGAATGCATTTGTTGGTCAAGCACTGCTAGCTTTTCACAAAAGTTCACATCACACTTCTGATCCACATTACTCTTTCTTAGCAGTTCTAAGGATTCGAGTGCTTAGTATTGGAGTTCTTTGCTAGAATACACTGTTTCAGTCAAAGCATACATATAGAATCATAGAATCATTTCAGTTGGAAGAGACCCTCAGGGTCATCAAGTCCATCCATAACCTAACTCTAGCACTAAACCATGTTTCTAAGAACCTCATCTAAATGCATTTAAACACCTCCAGGGATGGTGATTCCACCACCTCCCTGGGCAGCCTATTCCCATGTCTGAAAACCCTCTCCATGAAGAATTTTTTCCTAATATTTTTTCCTAATCTAAACCTGCCCTGGTGCAACTTGAGGCCATTTCCTCTTGTCCCATCACTTGCTACTTGGGAGAAGAGACCAACACCCTCCATGCTACAACCTCCTTTCAGGTAGCTGTAGAC
>VWYH01011849.1:92754-114347 GCA_013399365.1 Pampusana beccarii | reverse complement strand
TGTCAATCAGCACCCCCAGATCCTTTTCCACCAGGCAGCTTTCCAGCCACTCTTTCCTGAGCCTGCAGCACTGCCTGGGGTTGTTGTGACCCAAGTGCAGGACCTGGCAGTTGACCTTGTCGAACCTCATACAATTGGCCTCAGCCCAACAGTCAAGCCAGTTCAGATCCCTCTGTATGGCCTTCCTACCCTCCAGCAGATCAACACTCCCACCCAATTTGGTGTCATCTGCAAACTTACTGAGGGTGCACTCAATCCCCTCATCCAGATCATTGATAAAGAGATTAAACAGAACTGGCCTCAACACTGAGGCCTGGGCAACACCACTCGTGACCAGCCGCCAACCGGATTTGGCTCCATTCGCCACAACTACTTGGACCTGGCCATATAGCCAGTTCTTTATCCATTGCAGAGTACATCCATCCAAGCCATGAGTTGCCGGCTTCTCTGGGAGAATGCTGTGGGAAACAGTGTCAAAGGCTTTACTGAAGTCCAGGTAGACAACATCCACAGCCTTGCCCTCATCTACTAGGTGGGTCACCTTGTCGTGGAAGGAGATCAGGTTGGTCAAACAGGACCTGCCTTCCATAAACCCACGTTGACTTGGCCTGATCATGTGGTTATCTTGGATGTGTCATATAATGTTACTCAAGATCATCTGCTCCATGACCTTCCCTGGCACTGACAGTTTTGTAGTTCCCTGGATCCTCCTTCCGGCTCTTCTTGTGCCGTACAACATACTGTTCTTCTCAGTCCATCATGAGCTGTAATTTGCCATGTTTATGACAACAAGCATTTTAAAGTTCAAATACTTGTGCTGATGGAAGTTCTTCTAAAAGACCAATATATCAGTATAAAGACTGTTTATTCAGGATAGTGTGACATCTTTAAAAGTTACTTTTAACCAGTGAAAGGTGAATAAATTGTTCTTCTGATAGTTGGTCATACTTTTTTCAGTTTCTCAATAATAAGTAAAGTGGTAAAATCTTGTTTATTCAGCATTTCATAAATGCTAGGCTAACATATATATTTGCTATACGCTCTTTTTTTAGTTGCATGCACTAAAAGCACTTCCCACCCTCTAAAGAAAATGTTATGGTATGTAGTAGGACAATGGTAAATATGGGAGAAGATGGTGGAGATTCTTGTTTGAATTAGCTAGTGGGGATTGCAAACGCATTGTTAAGACTGACCTTTCTCAACCCATGCAGTCAAGGCAGTCTGCCGGAAAAAACCTAAGTAAATAGGGCTGACCTTCGCTAGGTTATGAGTAGTTTTGAAGAAATGCTGTTCATGAACTTTGTTTTTGAAGCTCTTGCCTCATCACAGCCTTGAGCAAAACCTGAGGAATAGTCTAGCACAATGGAAATGGACTGTCTAAGTGGGGGTAGGTAGGTTTTGACAAAGTGTTATCCTATTTTCTGGTCTCAATGCTGTCTTTCAGTTCTGGTTTTCATTTATATCATCCGTGAAGAGTAGCATTGAGAAAGCATATTGTGTAACTGAGAAATTTTTGCTTTCTCAGGTCAATTCGCGCCACAAAACCATCAGAGCACACTGTAATACTTGCTGTTGTTCCACGCATGTAAGTATGAACATTTTGTGTAAGAGCTTTATTTTACTTGACAAGAGTTATATGTGTAATAGTTACCTAATAACAGAAAGTATCTTACAAGCAAGCCCCATAGAGTAAGTTTAATATTATTTTAACTGAAATGGGTTAGTGACTTTTTATGTCGCCTATTTAAGTATTTGATAACTTTCCATTTATATGGACTAGTACTATCCCTATCACCTTCAGAGAAGCATAATGTAATGGCTTGTATAGTAAGTAAAAATAGAAAGCTTTCTACAAGAAAAAGGTAAAAAACTATGTATTAATTTCTAAAGGAAATAACTAAATCAATAACACACTGTGTTTGCTAGACAATGGAGAAAACTCGAATCCTCTTGGCACTAAACTCCTGAAATCGTTGTTCAGTGACTTGTAACCTATGTATTCAGGCAGAATTCTTACTGACTTAAATACATTGTTTATCAAACACCTTTGAAGAGGCCTTTTCTGTCTTTGTTTAAAATTCCTGCACACCACTGAATCCCTTCTAATTTTATTAATTTCCTAGCTCACATAAAATACTAGGAAAAAGAGCGGCAGGTGAAGAACTATTCCTGCCAAGATTAGAAAAATTACTAAGTTTGTTGCTGAGCAAGACTTTACAACTTGCTTCACCTTTTACTTAATAACACCTTTATAGATTCTTTCTCATAGGATATCACAGGATGTCCTGCAACATCTTTGGTTTTGTAATGCCCTCATGTGTTTGTGAAGAGGGCTTCTGTACAGTACATCTGTCAGGCTTGCTGTAGGGATAACTATCACATTTTAGTAATAGCTGCAAATACCTGTAAAAGAAAACTATAGTATCATCTTCCATAATAGTATGATTTAATGTATGCATTTTATGCAAGAGTGTTCTCACTGCATCCATTATTTTCAGGTAACCACATCAAATTTATACCATCTAATTCCTAAATGTTGTGTGACCACACATTTTGTTTTGTAGATCTGCTGATCAAGAAGAGACTTCTGTTCTTCCCCTTCTTAATGCAGGCTTTAATAGGGTATGTACAAATTACGTATTTAATATAGTAACCACGATTACTTCATAAATTACAGGCACTTCTGCTTCCTCAAATTGAAAACGATGCGTTTCCTTCTGTTGAAAATGTATTGATAAGAAACTGGTGGCAGCTGATTGAGTACTCTTTTCAACAATGTATCCAAGAAGCATGTGAAATAATCTGTTACCCAGCTAAACCTTCCAGAATAAGCAGGAATACTGACATCAACTTGGTGTGGTCTGGGCAGTTTGTGGGTGGGGTTTGTTTATGACTGCGTTAAAAATACAGTGATGGGGAACCCTGATTGATGTGCTGTGCATATCTAGTCACCTGGGCATCTCTATATGCCCCGGACTGCTATGATTCCCCTTCTAAAGGGACTGTAAGCCTAGTCCAGCTCCTCCTGATGTGAAGAAGAATTTTCCTCTTTTCATGAGGGTTATTACATTGGCTTGCATCTGTTCTTCTCAGGGCAGCCTTTGAGGCTCTCCTGTACAGGCAGTAGGTAGGAAGATGATAACTTGATAGTGTTTCTCGAAACAGCTTTGTAGAGAATGCAGAAAGGCAGGAGTTCTGACCTCTGAAAATCTAGTTTCAGTTGCTTACCCTCTTACAGCTTTTTGAGTGGTTTTTGATGGATATTAATGTTACATTAATGTAATATAAATCAACTGTAATATTAAAATCAGCCATTCATAAGCACAGTTGTGTATTGAAGTGGTAGAAGCACATCAATGGATCCTGTAGTTAGAGAGAATTATATAGATACAGTTTGGACAATTAACTGTAGTAAGGAAAGTCAGAGAAGGGAGGGAATTAACCCAGGCAGAATCTTGTGTTAATATGCTCATATTGAGTCAAGTATCTGAGCTAACTCGTATTTAGCTTAAGTTTCCTTACAAAGCAGAACATGCACTAGAGTCACCGTTTGGAGATCATCTTCAAAAAGAGGTAACAGATCTCACCCCTCCTGCAAGGCTACTGTAGAAGCAGAAGCACTTCTGAAGTGCTTAGATGTTCCAAAAATTGAAGAAGCTCAGGCTAAGAGCTGTCCCAAACTTATTGGAGAGATTGCATAACATAGTAATTCCCTATTGGAATTATTTTTAGGCCTTTAAAACACATCTGATGTCAAAGATCTTATTTTCACAGTGGGATGGACATTGGAATTATTTCTGCTTGGATGGGGATCAGTAGAGACTAAATCCGTTAACGCAGAAAAAACACACAAATGTGTGGATATGTGTGCGTGCACGCAAAGATTTACAAATACCCTTTACAAAGATTTGAAAACACCCTTCTTCAAACAGAGAGACAGTATTTGGAGGGAATCTCTTCCTCAGCAGCAACATGTGATTTGAACAGATATGATTTTCAAAAAATAAATTGTAAGTTTCTCTTCATTATTTTTATTTTTACAGTCCAGCCTTCCTGGTTGCATTATTACTGTTAATCTCATCAGCATTTGTCCTATTTTTGCTGATCTTCTTCCTTCTCCCTTGAAAAAACACTGAATGTGATTGCTCTGTCTGGCAGTGGCTGTCCTCTAAATGCACCTCCAACTTGATTAGTAAAGAGTCCGAGCTTCTATTCAACTTGTCTGTTATCTTTTTGTAGAGTTTTATAGACAAAACCAGACTTTTTTCACCAAGTTTGGATCTAAAGATTCCGAAGAACTCCTTTGATTCGGGGGGGAATACTCTTGCAAATAACCATAGGGTTTTTTTCATGCAATGTACAGCTGATTATTTTGCTTTAAAATGTTCTGTTGCCTTCATGTGTACTTACGTTAGAGTAATACCTCTCTATGCTTATGTGTACCTAAATTACGCAACATCAATAGTTCTAAAAAAATCACTTTTTATTTCTTGTAAGAAAATCAGTGATGACTGATCACTATCCACATCTGGATCACAATGATCATTAAAAGATATTATGAACAGATATTTTGGGAGTCTCTTCTGTTAATTTTATAAATTCCTTTGGCATTTTATTTATGCTGTGTTATTTCTGTTTTTTCTTCCTCCTTCTCAAGAAAGTCTATTTTATTACACCTTCTGATTTTTTTCCCTATTTCATAACATCTTTTGTGTTTGTATATTAACAGTGATGTTAATGCAGTACATTTATTATACTGATTTTTTTCCCCTCTCAGCCTCATATATCTAATAGTGATGGCATACTTAGAATGGACTCATTTAAATAAGTTATGTGGCTTCCTGACATTTTTAACTATGATTTCAACTAATGTTTGCAGGTACTCAATTACAATCTTGTATTGTATTTTGAACTTTACTTGTTTTCCTAAACAAATGTTGATTCCCATTGACAAGTTACTGATAAAATTTTCTGGCTTACAACAAAATAAGTTCTTACTATTTAACCTAGTACTTCTTGCCAAGCAAGAAATATGATGCATTCCTCCTAGGTGGTGGCTCCTGTGGCTTGTGTCAGGTTCTGTATAGAACGACAGTGGAATCCAACTATCATGAAGTAAAATGTAATTTAAGAGTATACGTTAGTTAAATCAAATTGTACTGTATAAATACTAAAGTTTTTAAAAAGAAAGTATTCTTGTCTGCCTTCTAATATTTAAGAGTCAATAGATCTTCATCTTCTTGTGCTTCATTTAGATGTATAGATTAGAAAAAAGAAGTGTTTTCTGTTTTTTAAGGTCCCAATTGATTTCTGGGCTTTGAGTGAGCCAGTGAATGAATAGCATTAGTACTATAAACTTAAAGAGATTCTGTGCCTCTGCAGAAGACTATATAATAGTTAAGAGCAGCTTTAGCACTTCAACAAGCTGCCACTTCCGTTTTTTAGCCACAGATTTGTGCCGAGATAGTGGCTGATTTTTGTCAGTAAACAGCAGTGGTTAAATTTTTTCAGTAAACAGCACTACTTCAAAATTCAATTCATAAGGAGGTTTAGTATGTTCTCATAAGTTTAGTTTGTAAAATATGTTGCCATCATCGTTAAATTGTATATTATTGACAGATTTGGTTTTATATTGTTTTAAATTTAGCACAAACATTTTTGAATATTTAAAAGAACATGCTAAAACTGAAAAACTAAATCTACAGTGCTGTAGAAGACTAATTTATTTGCAGGCGAAAGCACAGCATTATTTGCACCTTTGCTTCTGCCAAATTGGTATTGTGACTTTTGGTTCCCTATGCATCCACTTAACGTGTGAAGTGAGAGTTATAGAAATATTTTAAGATCTTAACGTTAAGAAGGGAAGCAAACACAGTTATTTTCAACAGTTATTTTTAATACTACTTTTTTACATTTTGCTGCCAGCTTCAGATTAAACCATGGATCCCCAAAATACAATTTTTCATACAGGAAAGAAGCATAGATTTCTTAAAAGTCATTCATTGTTCCACAGAGGTTTGAGTGCTACCTCTTGGCTCTTCACATAGCTGTGCTGTGAGAACTAGTGGCAGATAGAGTCAGTGCCTGTATTTCTGTAGGAATATTTTAGCTCTTCATAGCAGAAGTTTACTAGTGAGCAGTAAACTTTAACTGGAGCCACAGAATCTATTTCTTTTGTATCAACCTAAAGATTCTGATTTCAGCAGGACCAGTCACAAGACCTTTCAGCTTACTACCTTTGCCTAACAAAGAGAGGACATTCTCTCTCATCTGCAGGATATAAGAGTTTGTAAACTGTTTTCAGTATGTCCTTTACTTCATATACTTTCCTACATTTCTGAATTTACAGTGACAGCCCAGTGAGATTGCTTGTGGGGCAAAGTTACTTGAGCTTCTGAGCTTCAGCTGCCATATTTGCTTGAAAACACGTGAAATGCCCAATATCATTATTTCGGTGGTTTGGGTTTTTTTCTTTTTTTTAGTGTGAACTGTTTGTGTCTCTAATGTATTCTATTTCCATTCTGAATTAGGGACAGATACTCAAAATGAAACATCAAGGCAGTATACCGGTTTCGTGTGAGACTGTGTTCGGGTTTTTTTTTAGATTACCTGTTTCTAACCGTGTTGCTAAAACCAAATGGGAACATTCATAATCGTAGGATGGCTGATGTTGGAAGGGACCTCTGGAGGTCTTCTTGCCCAACCATCCTGCTCAAGCAGGCCACCTAAAGCAGGTTGCTCAAGACCATGCCCACAAAATTTTCAAAGATCTCCAAAGATGGAGACTCCACAACCTCCCTGTGAAACCAATGCCAGTACTCAGTCACTCTCACAATAAAAAAAATATTGTCTCCTGATGTTCAGAAGGAATCTCAAGTACTCCCATTTGTGTCCATTGCCTCTGGTCCTGTCACTAGGCACCGCTGGAAAGAGCCTGGCTTTGTCTCTCACGCTCTCTTTTCAGATATTTATATACCTTGATGAGATCTCTCCTTGAGCCTTCTTTTCTCCAGGCTTGGTAATCCCAGGTATCAGCCTGTCCTCAGAGGACAGATGCTTAGTTACCTTCACAGACCTTTGCTGGACTCATGTCAGCTCTCCATAGGTTGGAGTTTTAGATGCAGCAACAGAAATAACAGTTTAAAGGCATTCCAGTCTATTTCATGCACTCTTGATTTGTCTTCCAGCAATTCATGGAGAATAGCAGCATAACTGCTTGTTACAATGAACTGGTTCAAATAGAACATGGGGAAGTGCGATCTCAGTTCAAATTACGGTATGTAGAAGTGCAAGAAAATGCAAACATCAAGTGCTTGATGTACATAATTGTATCAGGTTACTTTCTACTTCTTCCCAGCTATGCATATATGTGCTTTGCATCTGTATATTAACAAATATACTATGTCCTTATTTCCTTCTTCTGATACTTCGTAAAGGATAAATTTAAGTGCCTTGGTAACAGTAGCCTGAGAAAGCTTGGTCTGTGTATGTTTAATTCAGTAGTGGTTTAAATGATGGATTTCCTCAAAGCAAAATTCAGTACATGTCTTTTTTTTCTGATGCTTGCTGGTGTCCCATATGTGTTGTGGTGACCATATTGAACTTGGCAATATTCTACTAGCCATTACTACTGGCACTACAGTCAGGGCAAGATCCTTTGGGAGAAATTTTGCAGAGCAACAGCTTTGTCTGATTTAATAGCAAGGGGGCATTTTTAAAATGCTGTATTGTGTGTAAGGTTTGTGGGCTGCAGATGTATATGAAAGTAAAACTTCACAAAGTCATTTGCGATCTCATGTGTGAGAGATTTCAGATTTGATAGCTTTAGCTCAATGCAATCCTAATGAATCTCTTCACACCCTGAGTTCTTATTTTCTTTCTTGGGCAAATCTTGGTAGACAATGAGCACAGTTTTTTATCTTAGTGAGAAATTAAATTATTTTCATTCCCTTATCACCTTTTGTTTAATGAGACTATTTTTAATTTTAATACAGGTGCTTATATAGGCATGTAAATATGTTTACAATTCAACCATATGTAAAAAAGACCTGAAGTTGAGTGTCATGCAGGGAAGTTGTGGTTCCCTGGCTGTTATAAATTAATTCCTGTTCCACCTACAGAAAATACTATAACTTCTCTACAGATTTCAGTGTCTCTGTTTAAGGAGCAGATTTTTCTAATAATTGCTTTGCAAACTGATGTCAAAGTGACTTCATGTTCAAGTGCCTATGTGTTTGTATGTGCAGAATGCAATTAAAGTAAAATTTTCAGGGAAAAAAATAATTTGGGCTCATGCAGTTTTTAATAGGTGTTTTCCAAAACTCAGCAGGAAAATAAAGCACCTGTGAAACTGTAGAAGTTAACTAGATGTTTTGGTGGTCCTGAGCTGGTTTGTTGGTTGGTTGTAAATGCAACATGAAATTACTGACTTTTGAATTAACTCAGTGTAGATCAGAAACATCAGAAAGATTAAGCTGTCATTCACACACACAATGCTTGTAGTTTATTCTTGAAAAGAATGAGACGTAAATACAGTTTAAGCATCTCTATGTGAGTAGTATCAATTATGAGTGCAGATAATTAAAACTCCAACACAGGGAGAATGATTCATATTGGCCACCACTTTTTTATACAAGCTTATTTATAGCCATCACCAAAAAAAAAAAATCTTAAAATTCATTGGAACTGGAAGGAGACAATGTCAGTCTCTGGCAGCATTTCATCTACTGACAGTTCTTTAATTCATATTGTTTACGGAAAGAGAAGTAACCCACCCACTACTTATTCTGATTGCGTTTGCTCTCTTCAACGTTGTTACACAAACTTCCTTCTAATTTATGTAAATAATAACAACAAGATAATAATAAAAAGTAAAATGTATTCTCTGTTATCACATCTTTTGTATATTGATAACACACATATATTTTTATGTGTGTAAGTACACTCACCTCACCTCTGAACATGGCTTTTGGGAACCTTTGGCATCATTGCAAAATACTATGAAAGAAATCGGTGGTATTTTTGGATTTGCAACTGCCATAGCCAAATGCAGTTTCAGAAAAATTAAGTAATTGTTGTGGTTTAACCCAGCAGGCAGCTAAACACCACACACAGCTGTTTGCTCATCCCTCCAAGCCCAGTGGGATGAGGAAGAGAATTAGAACAATGAATGGCAAACTTCGTGGGTTAAGATAAATACAGTTTATTAGGACAGAAAGGGAAAATAGTAACAGTAACAATAATAAATATTATATAAAACAGGGGACACACAATGTAGTTTCTCACCACCTGCCAATTGATACCCAGCCAGTTCCTGAGCAGTGATTCCCCTGGCCAGCTTCCCTAAAAATACATACTGAGCATGGCAACATATGGAATATCTGTTTTGCCAGTTTGGGTCAGCTGCCCTGGCTGTGCCTCCTCCCAGGTTCTTGTGCACTTGGCGTGATGTGAGAAGCTGAAAAGTCCTTGACTGCTTAATGATGACTAAAACATCAGCGTATTATCAATGTTATTCTTAATCCAGGACACAGCACTATACCAGCTACTAGGAAGAAAAATAACTCTATCCCAGCCAAAACCAAGACAGTAGTTTTTTAAAGAGTTTAATAGATGTAGGCCCAGGATAATTAAATATTCCTTGCCGTGTAACAAGCGAAAGTAATGCTTATAAGTAACGTTCATACTACCATATGGGGGCATGAAGTAGCCTTTTAAAATACAAACCTACTGAAAAGGCATATTTGTAACTTGGAGAAGCTGATATCTTGGAACAGAGGATTGTCCCTACCTCTGTCTGATTATGCAGGTGCTCTAAATGAGTTTGCCTTTAAAAAATAAGCAGAACTAGTGTTTGGTAATGCTAGTGGATTATAATTTGTTTTCATCTGTGTGGTTTTATTAGGTGTGGAAAAATGTGTTGCACTATATATCTATCCCACTGGGCTCTGATCCGTTTGCTGTATCAGTAGGTTGTCTGTACAGCTTCGTAAGAGCGAGAGAGAAGAGAGAACACTTTCAGAAAGTCCATGGAATTAAAACCAGGACATTTCAGGTGTTCAGGTGCAAGAGAAACACGGTAAAAAAGCAGGATCAGCCCAATAAGGCAGTATATAAGGTCATGTCAATGGTCAGAAATGTCTTTCCATCCCAGCAGGGACACTCCTTATCCACATACCTTCTTCTTGTTTGAAGCTTGGTTGGATGTCTGTGGGACTTTTGTATTAATCAAAGAGGATCTGGGCCATTTAAACTTGTAATTTTGTTGGCTTAGTTGCCAGATTGAATGAAAATACTAAGGTTTGAATAGTGCAAACATAGCTATGTGTTTTCTTGCAGAAAGTTTACATAACGACATTTCTTAGCAGCTGATGCACCAGATGGGCATCTGTCACTGAGATAAATTAGTTGTTTCACACAGCACAAAATCACACTGCAGAGCCAGCTTGGACTGCTAGAAAATCACTGTACCAGTTACATCAGAATCTTCTTTTATTGTGTGAGCTGTCAACTTCTAAATACAACACTTTTTCCTACAAATCTTCGTGCACACGGCTACATGTCTGTGTCTCTGTGTATATTTTTGTATCCTATTTGGTTTTGAGTTACTTCCACGATGAGCAGAACTAGCAATGTCCTGTGTTTCTTAATTCTCTAGTCATTAGTATCCATTCAAACCCCACTATGCAGTCTGGGAGCAAGATGTTCCTTTTAGGTAATAACTGTATATAAGAATGTGTATGCATGGTGTATTTATGCTCACTGCAATGATAGGTACATAGAAGATAATTAATTTGTGTTTAGTCCAAATCAAAGATGAAGTACTGACATCTACCCAAGCAAGTATGCCTGGGTTGTTTCCTTTAATATGCTCTCTCTTTATACATATTTATATATATATATATGTATGTACACATTTTTTTTCTTTCTAGTATTAGGAGTCTATATTAATGTTAATCCCATGCTGTGTAAACTATACTTTAAGCAGTTTACAGTTTGTAGCAAGAACATAAGGCTTTTTTTTTTCCTCTGTTAGTTCAAGGATAGCCCAGAATATAAAGAACGGGAAACAAAGATCATTTTGGCCCTTAATAAAGATCAGGATGTATGGAAATCAAGTCACTGAATTATTGCTTGGAAGCAGGAAAATTTGTGATTTTCTGACTATGACTTTGAGATGGCTTAAATCATTCCTTTAATTGGGTTGTATTAAAACTTTGATAGTGCTGAACTCTTTGCTGTATTTAAAACTTTGCATATATTTGCCGTGGTGATCTTTGTGTTCCCTGTCTTTAATGATCAAAAAACTTCCTATCCTGACACAACAGACATCTGTTATTTTGACTGCTAATTTTTAGTTCCTGTTGTCTAGGGCATGTTTGGAGAAAGAAATACGCTATTAAGGTGCTGTAGTACCCATGAGCAATTTTACAACGTGATCTGCACTAAAAAAACACTAACAATAGGGATGTCTAAAGCTAAATTTCCTTAAAAAAAAAAAATCATAACGGAGATAGTGACATGGTTTAGTCAAAATATGCTACTTCGCAATCCATGTACTGATAAATACAATGTAATAATGCATTTATTGTGAGCAACGTGTTCTAACAATAAAACTAACATGAATCATTTGCTAATTTCAGGGCTTGTAATGCAGTGTTTACAGCGTTAGACCATTGTCAGGAAGCTATAGAAATAACCAGCGAAGATCATGTCATTCAGGTAGGGGAAAAAAAGTTACCTATTTTGTAGAACTTCAAGAGAGGAATCTCAAAGAGATCTTTTCTCGGTACTCTCTGTTCTATTTCAGTATTTTAGTTTTGTTGACCATTAGAAAACCCCGTACAATAAACTGACTTATTTCTGGATGCTGCACATTGGTGCCTGACGAATTTTTCAGGCTTTTCCCGCAGCAACTTTATTTAGACAATGATTTTCAGTAAAGTCATGTTGCTTATGGTAAAACCAGCATGAAATCCGTAGCAGATCTAGATAACCTGTACAGTAATGACTTCTGTTCTCTTTCTGTGCCTTCTGATAAACATTTACATATCACCTTCCATGTTCAGCTCCTTTCTTGAATCAAATGTTTCACCATTATATAGATTTTTTTATGAAAAACACTCAGTTGTAGAGATGTGTGGTTACGGCTTTAGATGTGTAACTTGTAACGCTTCGATAGTTATATGTGAGTAGTTATCCTTTAAGTATGTTTCTTTTCATATTATCCTAAAATATTTTTGTTTTGGCAGTATGTTAATCCAGCCTTTGAACAGATGATGGGATATCACAAGGGAGAGCTTATTGGCAGGGAACTTACTGAACTACCAAAAAGTGATAAAAACTGTGCAGATCTTTCAGATACTATCAACACATTTATTAAAAAAGGAAAGGTAAGCAAATAAAATAAACTCATGCAAAATAGCTTTAGATTTCTATTCTGCTTTGGTTTTAATGGTCTAGGTTTAAGAATACAAGTTGTAGTTTTCATGAGTACACATATAAGGCTGAAATTCTGCTCCCCAGGCATCTTAGGAGCACAACAGCCCATGCTTCATACAAGTGATTACAGATTTCCTTAGCTTTGGTTTTAGGATCTGACTGAACTCCTCTTCTGATCTTTCGGCTTAAGATCAATATAAGAACGTTTCCTGTGTTTCTGTTTTTCTTAGAGCTCATGGAGGTTTTGTTAGCTGGAACATAACAATTTGTCTCTCAGTCAGTCTCTCAGACAGCTGCATCGTCCAACCAAAAGGTTTAACTGTTCTATCGTAACAGCAGAGCCTTCGTTGACTGCATGCTTTAAGCACTATCTGTTATAGTCGGTTGTGACCAAAATATACCATCACCCAGTGGGGTTTGTTTTTCTAACTATAGTCAGAATATCTGCAGTGTACTGTTAACTCCTGTCATGGTGATGATGGGACACAAAAGTGCCACATGTTCCTAGCGATATGTTCCCCTAACATATGCAACAGTTTCTTATCCCATTTCTCATGGGTTGCACAAGTACCTTTCAGACTTCCCTGTCTCCCCTTCTGCTTCATGAACTTTGGGGAGCTCTTCAACGTTTGAGTCATCTCCAGCAATGGTCTGAGCTTTGTCAGTCATGGTCTGGAGTTGTGTGCAAGTTCGCCTTGGTTCATTAGAAGTAGCTGCTAGCACTGCCTGCTCAAAGGCCCCATGTGCCTTCTGCTTTGTTCATCTTTGTCTGTGACAACGGTATCTTGCACTCGTTTTCCAGCTTCATCCTTCAAGTAGTTCCCTCCTTAAAATCTCTTTTCCTTGAGGTGGTAAAGAGAAAGAAGCTTTCTGCTTTATCTTCCTTTCTTCTCCAATCAGTCCTGGAGGATATGTTTTATCTCTGCATCAATGGACTGGTCACGGATGGTGTATATATGGCTCTTGGTTAGCCTGTGTTCCTCTTGATGTTTTCCTGTAGCAGTGGGGATGGAGGAAAAATTAGTGGCCAGTCAGAAAAACTGGCATTTGCATGGGAGAACTGGGTAAAAGATGCTACGAAGAAACTGTTTCTTCCTTTTGCTGATCTGGAGTGCCTCGGATACTCATGGTCATGGGGAAACAGTCACGGCTGTTAGTTGAAGGACACTCTTAGCTCAAGGGCTCCTGAAAGTTACCATGCATATCAGTTGACAACTGACAATTTCAAAGCCGAATGGTGTTCAGCACAGAGTTTGATTCTGCTGTTCCCAAGGGAGATAGTTTCTGGGTGTGTTGCAGCCACCATTGCTTATGGTGGTTCCTAGCAAGAGCATTTGTAACCCCTCAAAGCAGGTGATTCCTAAAATTCTTTGTGAAAAATTCATGCTCTCTCACAAGAGAAACGTATTTACACTGATCTTACAGTAGCAAATGCCTGTAAATGTTGCTACTCTCTATTAATAATTTTTGCACTATTTTAAAAAATACAAACACGAAATAATATGTAATCATTTACTATATAAGGACTATGTAATAGTAAATGGATATTTGACTGCAAGCTGTGTATTCTTATATGCCATCTCTGTTGTGTGTGTTTGCTTAGGAATGGCAAGGAGTTTACTATACAAGAAGAAAATCAGGAGACAGTATCCAGCAGCATGTGAAGATAACACCTGTGATCGGTCAAGGAGGGTAACTAGCTTGTCCAGAACATAATTGCTTTCTGGTTTTAGAGCCTTCTCTCTGCTTTGCCCAGATCTGTAAGTTTGACATGAACCTCCATGCGCTTAGTAACAGAGTGGTGATATAACTGCTGACTTCAAGCAATGTGGAAAGAATAAGCGAAGTTGAGAAGGTCATGTTCTTTCCTGAAGTTTCTCCATTTTGGTGTCATCATATGCTGGGTAAAACAACTGTAAAGTCATAATAATTAATAGTGTTACTGGTACAGATACCTGTAGGTTGAAGTTTAGGTTCATGTCACTGTTCATTTCTTTATGAAATTATTCTACAAAATCCAAACCATTATCAAGGATCAGCAACTGGGTTATCCCCTTGTTTGTGTGTGTACATGTATGTGCTCACACCTTTGCAGTGTAGTATGGGCACATCGTCAAATTCCTGTTCCCAGATCTGCAGGTGAATTCCTGCAGGAGCAAAGAGACTGTGGTCCTGGGACAAAAAATGTAGCTGTCATGCTGAAGGAGCCCTTGTCACCCAGCCATGTGTTTGGTGTTGGGTTTAGTATCTTCTTCATCAGGTCATGGAGACCTGTGCTTTAGAAAATAGCAGTGTATCACTTCACTTGTCTCTTTCCTATTTGATACAGTAACAAGTGATTATTTCTGTTGCTAGGAAAATAAGACATTTTGTGTCCCTCAAAAGGCTGCATTGTGCCAATGAACACAACAACCAGGTATTGTATTTCTTTCCTGTCAAAATTTTCATAGCTTTTAGTAAACTGATACTTTATTATTTAGAAATTGACATTTTTCCAAGAGGAGGTGATATATATTGTCAACAGGATTCTCATTGGCTGTTAGAGCAAGCAAGAAAATTTCAGCATTCCCCTGGGGCTGTTTTCCTCTTGTAGGACTGCTGAGTTGATAAAGGCAGGCTCTAACTCTCTGGAGTACGTGTGTGGCAGTTGAGTCCATGACACTCTGGAGCAACATAGACCATAGGCCAAAGGGATTTCAGGGGCTTTATCTAGAGCTGCTCTTGCCAGTCTGATCTGCTGTACTTACGTCTCATACTGACCCATGCTCAGCTGTCACAAGGTTTGCCAATGTGTGGTTCTTAAATAAAGTGTAGCCTTCGTGGAGGACCTGAGACATGGCATGTTCATCAGAACTTGTGTTGTGGAGGGGTGTAACCCAAGTAAACCAGAAGCAGAAGTTGACCCCAGTCTCTGTAGTCCCAGTACATATCCACACAAGAGGATCCTGCAACAGAGCTGGTGGCACACGGAGCTGTTTGTTGTCATCTGCTCCTGGTTCCCTCCCTCCGAAAGTGTCTGGAGCAAATGATCATACCACATCCTTTGCCTCAAAAATACTCTAGTACATGGCCTGTAGAGTAAAGAAGTTTGGACTTCCGAGAGCAAAGGAGTGAAATCTGTCTTTAACCTGTGGTCTGTAGGGGTGAGATAGAAAGTGGGAAGCATAGGAAGTAGCTGGCAACATTTTAGGCTGAGGATGTGCTTGGGAAACACATTGCCATGTTCTTTAGGGGAAGGGTTATGTACCTTGTTTTATTTACAATTTTAATGTGCTCTTATCCATTATCTGCTCAAAGACATCTATGCATAAAAGGTGTTTAGAAAGTCATTACTATTTCTAGTTGACCCTTCTTCAGTGTAACAATACTTAATATTAACACATTATTGTAAAACTTTTACTATTGGAAGAAGTTCATACCTGGTATTCTGTAAAATCTGGCTGTTGAAACCATCCCTCTTGCACAAGTTTTTGTGCGGGCAGGTAGTAACAAATCCAGGGAGAAATCTGCACAACTTTCGAAAGAATTTTGAAGGTCTATCACTGGAAAACAAAGCTCAAAATATTTTAAACTGACCTCACCTTTGCATTAAACACGGATTTAGTATTTGCAGCAATGTATCACTTACAACAGCAGGATGTTTTAAAGTGCTCAGGCTAGAGTGCAAGAGTTTTGTAATAGAAGCAGTGCTAAAGTTACACGTGTTTCTTTTTAATTCATTATTTAAACCTCATTGGTTTTGTTTCATTTACACCTGCTTTGATGTTGATTTGAAAGCAAGATACAATCCGATGTTTTTACTATAATATACACACAGCTGAAAGAGTGGTGCAGGGAAGTGTACATATGATACTCTTAGCGCAAGATAATGAGTATAACACAATTACAAACTTGCACCTATCTGTAAAAAGCAGCAGTAAGAATATAGATTAAAATCCTTTTCTGTTTTTTTGTTGCCCTGTTTATTGGACTGCCTAACCCAGGAAGCTTAAGAAACTAATTTCAGTTAGGGACTTCAGTTCAAGGCCACATTCATATTCTCTGTACTACTGGCACTGTCGGGAAGCACCACCTGGTCACGTTTTTTAGCATTGGTTCGTGAGCAGTTATTGGTAAATGAAGCACTAACATGGTGAGCTATAAGTGTGGAGATATCTCCACACTTGGTGAGCCTAGGGAATGTGGTCTTTGAAGGGTTCTCCGGAGATGCAGACATCTACCACAAAGGTTAAAGACCACATCCTAACCAAAAGCGTGGTCTTCAGGGATGTGAAGTCCATTGGGGAAAAAACATCCAACACAACTAGGTAATTATTCTGTTTTACTTCTGTGGTGGGAATATCTCCTGTCTGCAGTAGAGCACCAGGTGCTCTCACATTGCATGAAAACTTCAAACAGTGTCTTGGAATTTTGGCAGTTTGGGTGTGGTATTGGTTTTTGGTTGGCTTTTTCATTTTAGACGGGCAGTGATGGTGATGTATAGGAATATCTGTATTACATTCATAAGACTTCTTAGAGTTATTTTTGTAGCAACACTAACGTGATGGTATCAATCTTGATCAACATCTGTTCACTGCAGTTTTCCTAAAATCCATGCCTGAATACCTGCAGCAGTAGAACTTTTCTCTGGCCTATGAAAATATTAGGTTTCTTTTCAAGCCACAGATAATTCTTTATGTTAGGATAAAAAAAATCAAACAAAGTATTTAGTTAGTTGCAGATCGGTAAAAGCTGTTATGGTTCAAATTTTGATGCAAATGTCTAATGTTTTGCTGCATCAACATAATTATAAATGGTCTGATCTCAGTGTTCAGACACTGTATGCAGACTTAGAAACTTCCTTACATTACTACACACTGTTTCACCTTAAAAAATATAGGCATGTTCTTTGTCATTACCAACAGCCTCTGTAAGAGATATCACAGTATTATTAGAGATCACTCTATAGCAACCTTCATGGTTTTCTGTGCCAGATTTATCACATACAAAATTCAGTCATGTTAGGTTTATGCACAGAAAAAAAAATAATCTGAGAGTGTATTAAGTATTCTTACAGTGAAGACTGGGGGATTGACTTTCATGTGACTATTCCGTGTGCTGAAGTCTAGGTAACGATTAATGCTGCATTTGTCAATTTGAAGTCTGGAAGGATAGAGTCCAGGGTTTGCACACTCATAAATGTACAGCAGAGGTGGTGTTTTTTGTCTTAAAACCATATTGTCCCAAGATTAACTGTGTAACTGCCCTCTTAACTTACCTTACGTGGCTCTTTCAGGTCATGGGGTAAGAGAAGTATTCAGAACTGAAATGTGATTTGTTTTATATTTTTAGCAGAGCACTTAGAGGTCTATGCCAATGTTTTCTGCCGGATGTGCAGTAGACAGAGATATATCCATGGGCTCTGAGAGAAGCTCCAGTTTGGGACCAGGACAAGCAGTTCAGACATTTTGTGTGTCTGTACCACGTCTGCTGAGCTTCAGCTTTACTCTGTTTGGATGAGATTCTCCTAAACTTCCTGTGTGATTGCAAGAGAGGTGTTTAAACTTTTAAAATCAGTTTTCTGGAGGAAGAGTCATTCTTCACACTCCATCAAACAGTATTTATATGGACCATGAGCACAAGATTTCTCCTTCCTTTTTTTTGTGTGTGTGTGTCTCTTTTCTTATTATTCATTACAGAAAGCCACCCATTAATTCTGGTGTGGGGTTTTTTCCCTCTCTCTTCACATTCTCTTTCACCCTGTTCCTCTTCCCTCCCCAGTAGCTAAAAGCTAAAAAAGAAATGAGATGTACAAGAATGATGGAAAAGATAGTTCATGTAATTCCTTTCCTTTCTTTCCTGAATAATCCCTCCGAGGACCCTGCAGCACGTACTGTCGCAAACTGATATAGATGCTAAGGGCACATAAACGCAACCTTGATGTACTCTCGTTTTAACTCACATGTTGTAACCGTGGATTTCATGCTTTCATGCAGCCTAGTGCTTTGCTATAGGCGGATGATGGGTTTGCTCAGAGGAACAGTCACCGTAGATTAGATTACAGTATTGGAGCCCTAAACGTGCTGTGTAATGAATAATGTGTAAATGCAGTGTCAAGCACTGAAGTTTATTCATCTGAAGTAGAGGGTACGTTTATTTTCTCCAGCGACTAAAGTAAAAAAAAAAGAAAAAAAAAAAAAAAGAAAAAAAAGAAAGAAAAAGCTTTATTTTTAGCCCCTTTCAGTGTTTCTGTTCTCTACACCTAAATACATCATGTACTAATTTTAGAGAGAAGGCTTGGGGAACTGAAAATTCTGCTAAGTTTTCCTATTAACAGCGAAATACTACCTTGTAACCACATGAGAAAGGAACAGGATGAAGTGATCAGTGGATATTAAACTGTCATGTATTGGAAAGACTGTGCTTTTATTTCTGAGCAGGATGGAAAAACAGAGAAGCATTTATCTGTGTTACTGTAGACCAAGCAGTAAGCGTAAACTAAGATGGTGGAAATATCATATTTAAATTCTCAGAAAGTTTGAAATACCTATTGGTGGAGATACCCAAGATGTTTCAGAAGCACAAAGAATTAAGGTTTTTTTGTTTAATCTCTTCATTCATGAGAATGATTAAAATTACTTGGAAATAAAGAAAATTCTGATGGATGACATCTACCTCTACCCTTCAGTTCCTGGAGAGTTGTTTTTGTAACTGAGTCATTCGAAGCATTTTAAGATGCTTATCAGTGACCCATGAAAGGATGAATGCAAAATTAGCTTAGATAATACTAAGAAAATCATTTTAAAACTACTATACAGAGGGGAAGAAGTGAACATTTTAGAATGCTTTTTCCTTCTTATTTTATTCCTGAAATCCTTCAGGTTCATATGCAATTTGCACATAAAATACTATCTAAAAATGAATTCCAGTTCTCTTGCAGACACAAGCATTAAGCAGGAGCTTAGTACATAAAAGCCCTATTGTATCTGTGACTTTCTGCATTGCATATCTGTTTACTTTCATATTATTTCACTATATCTAATTAAACCTAAAAAAGAGTCTTTGCCAAACACTTTTTAAAAAAATAATTGAACAGAAAATGCTGCATAAGGATGGTGTTGAATGTAGCCCTTTAAACGTATTTTTGTATTCTTTTTTCTTACACATCTTATTTTACTCTTGGTGCATCTTCAGTTCTACAAGAGTCACCGTGATGAGAAGTACACAGGAGACAATTCTCAGTCAGGTTAGAATACTACCATTTACATATATATACTGCTGTATTTGAGGTCATGGCCAGGTTCTTTGCTGGTATGGAAAGCTGTCTCTTCCCTCTGTTGAGTCAGTGGTCAGAGCAGATGGCCAATGACAGATGCCAGTTGCTCTGATATTGCACCATGAATTGGATTTGTAACCGTCATTAATACTTCCATCTCCTGCACAGAGCTCTAGCCATTCATTCAGAGTCAAGATGCATTGCTCCTCGTTGTATTAAAACAGTGTCTGATCCTGAAGCTGGTATACCTCATCACCCCTTTGTGCTTGAAATTAACGCGGAACTGTGCTGATTTGTGCCAGCAGATCTGCCCTCATGTTCCCAAGATCAGGACCTGTCAGCAGGCTTTTGGTTTGGCTCAGTACAGGACTAGGATGGTTGTCTGTGGTGTCCAGGTTATAGCTAGTCATGCCCAGTCAGTGCTGAGCTCTTGCAGGGTGTCTGCACAACCCTTGCCCTGTGTCTTGAGCAGGTTTGCTCACTTGCAGACAGCAGGTGGAAGCTCTCAGTATCTTCTGCAGATAGCTTTTGATTAAAGTGTGGAGTATAAGGGGATAATCACTTATTCTGTGTAATGTTTGGAATAACACTTTTCCCTGAAAAAGGGCCAGTTTTAAGCTTGTGACTCTAGTGATCTGAGCCAGGTGCAGCACTGCTGTGTTATCCTGAGTGAAGAAGTTCTCATGCCCTGTTACCTGCTGGCACTCCAGGCCCTTTTGGCTATGTAACTCTAGAAAATGTTGCTATGCAATGTCAGGCAGCTTCTGATTTTCACATAGGAGGAGGCTATAACATACCAAGAGCATGGGAAGTGACTGTTTGACATCATCTGCTTTTTCAAGCAGCATAAGAACATGTACAAGCATTTGAGAGCTTTGTGATGCCAAATAATAATGGGCAGGAGAGAGGAGAAACCATATGTGCAATTTGCTGTTCTTGTTACCATTACTGCCATCAGAACTGATCCATAGTGTGTTAAAGTGTTGCAGCTGTGTCCCTGTAATAAATGCGGTTTTTCTTTCTCACTTTTTCTTTCCTGCAAACAGGAAGGTGAGAACACTCATGAATTAAATTGCAGAACTAGTTACCAGCTAAGACATTGTTACTAGCCTGCTAATGTGTTTTACAGATTATGTGGGGCACTTAGTTTTGCTCATTATTGTGAGAGATTTTGGCAAGACTGGGAAGTGACCTCTCATGAAGCCCTGTTGATTACTGCGGTGCAGTGAAATTGGGCAAGCTTACAGTCACATGGATGTGATGTAGGTTATCCCTCCCTGTGGTCCATGGTTGTGTGCCAAGAATAAATTCCCAGAGCCATGGGCATATACCAGTATGTGATGAGTGTAGAAAAATAATCCATGTGTATCATGCTGTTCCAAATGGTGTGATTTGTAAAAAATCTGGATGGGGAGACATTCAGTTGACCAGGTGAAGGAAAAATTATTTAGGCATTTAAGGATTTTCAGATGAAATTGTAGTGTGACACAGAGTAGATTTTATGCAGCTGTGACTCTCCAGTTAGCACTAACAAAGTTTCCAACTTGCTAGTTGGTATTTAACACAAGGGGAGTTGTCTTGTAAGTTACTGCCACTCACAGCTATCTTCATGTGTAAATGTTTGCTCCCACTCAAGTGCCTTATGCTAAACTCTTCCAAATAGTAACGCAGGAAAGGGGCTTGAAAGAGAAGTCCTATCAAAACAATAAATAAATAAAATAAATTAACATGCATTAGTTATGCCCTGCTCTTACATGTCGACAGCAGAAAATACTTTCGGTTTCTCCAGTCTGGACTACAATAAACTAAGATGACTCAAACTGTCCTGTAAATCCGTGGTAAAGAAAATAACTAAGACTAAGTTTCCTTTCCTTTCCTTTCCTTTCCTTTCCTTTCC
>VWYH01011849.1:5077-92724 GCA_013399365.1 Pampusana beccarii | reverse complement strand
TCTCCTCTCCTCTCCTCTCCTCTCCTCGCCTCCCGTCTCCTCTCCTCTCCTCTCCTCTCCTCTCCTCTCCTCTCCTCTCCTCTCCTCTCCTCTCCTCTCCTCTCCTCTCTCTCCTGTTTCCTTCTTCTTCTTCCCTTTTTCTTCTCTTCATTTTTAGGCTCTTTACAGGCACTTCATCCAGCTTTTGCACTTGTCTGGATGTGATAATTTCTCTTACCTTACCAAATGGCAGTTTCAAGAGTGACAGCTTGGTGCACGGTTAATTTTCACAGCAACTGAATTGGTTGTTCATAATCGTTCTCAGTATGTTGGATTTTTCTTAAACACAGGATGCATAAAAAATATTGCGAGTAAAAGCTGTCGGAGTCTGAATTGTACTTGGGCTGGAAGGGTGTAGACTTGGATAAATTTCTAGGCAGTTAAACTCAGGCTTTTTCAGTGGTTGGTGGAGAGCAAAAGGGACTTGCAGGAGGGGTTCAACCCACCTGCCTGAGACTTCTCTCCTAAAGCAGGATCTTTGACAACTACCTTAGATAAAGCCTGAAAGACTACTGCTTTTAGGCAGCTAAAGTTAGTTCAAGTGAGTCTCTTGTCCCATAAGGCATCTTGACTTATTCGTGAAAGAGCTTTTCCGGTGACTTTAGGCAAGTTGCTGTAAATTAACAGCCACTGAGACCCTTGTTTTAATGTGCAGAGATTACAGTATTTCCCCCATTTATGTGGTGTCATTAAGGTCATTTAATTCAGTGTTCAGAATTTTAGATAGAGGAGACTCTGTAGAGGTCTTATTTGACAGATTTTTAAAGCTTTTGGTTTGTATTTACAGAATCCCATTCCTGCAAATGCAAGAATAGAAGAAAAGACTCAACTGATGTTAAGTTAATAACATCTCAAAGTAGTGATGGTAAGAAAGTTAACTGTCAAGAATGATGTTATAAATAAAGAACAGAGTTGCTCTAGGCAACAAAAACGCAGAATGAAAGAGGAACGAGACAGATTCACAGCTATTATCTTATTTTTTTTTATAACTGCCGTAAAATTTCTTTATTCTGATTTGCAAAACAGTGCCCCTGCATGAGTACTAGCACCACTATACAGTGCACAGCAGTGCGGAGTGCCTTCACAGAGGAGGAGTGGTTGTGCCATGGGATGGGGGCATCCTGCTAAAAAAGTGCATGATGAAACTTTAGTTCCACTTCCCTTAGAAAGGTGCAGCTTGAGCTGCTCAAACAGTATTTTGGTTTCATGAGTGTGGGACATGAAGGCATCTACTGCTGCTGGTTACTTGACAGCAGTACTTCTGTTCCTTATCCCATTTGTGACTTCTTGCTAGGGCTGGGACGGTGGTGGCAGAGATTTCTTTCTGCCCCAGTACATAGTGAGAAAAGCACAACTTATGGAGAGTGAGAACAAGTTTCATTAGAGCAGCTGTATCACTGAGATGAGGGACATAACACACACTCTCGCAGGAGGAGCCATGTCTGACAGAGACCCATTGCAAACAAAGGGAGAGAAGCAAGTACTGGGCATGAAGTATAATATAGCTTACATATAACTTAATTTTAGTATAGCTGAAGTGAAGGGCAGATGAAAAAACTGACAGGAGAAGCGAGGGGTAGCTGCAAAGGAGGTAAGCAACAGTGCAAGTGATGAAACAGTAAAGCAAGAAAGCGCAGAGGGGGGACATGGTAGAAATGAGAGATGAGAGCGGATTCTGCCATGCTCTTTCCCAAAGGCAGCCTTCTGCGCTCTTTAAATGCTGTCATCCCATTTACGCTCTGAGGAATGTAAACGGTGCTCTCTTTCACGGCAGCTGCAAGCTTACAGACCCGACGGTACTCAACCATGGCAAGAATCCACTCAATGACAATAGAAGCTCCTATCACGAAGGTGAGTCCTGAGCACTGCCTTTTCCGCAAACACACAGCTTGGAGTCACTCTCACTGGGAAGTAGGTAGCTTGTGGCAGGAGAGACATGGGTTTACCTGCTCCTTGTGTTTAACAGAATAATATAAATCAATTTTTTTTCATGCCATTTCTGCCTCTCATAATCTCATTCCAAATCCTAGCCATAAGGAAGAACGTTAAAAAGGGGGAAAGGGTGTCATTGCTACATGCACTGCTTGTGGCAGGAAGGGGACCGTACCTTGTTGGGCTGTGCACGCATAGAAGGATATGTGCATCCAGTCTCACCTTTGCTTTTACCATTGATATTTATAAAACAGCACGCAGTGAAGATAACACCTGCATCATATTCTGTCCCCACACTTTCCTGCAGTCTTTTCTTCACTATCCGTGTTATACAAGCTCTGTTGTAGCAAACCAGCTGCACAATCACTTGTCCTGCAAATCAGGGTGTCTGCCATTTGTCACCCTCAAACAATTTTTTTCCGCTCTCCCCATCTTCTCTTTCTATCATCAAGCTCTTTACTTCCCAACACCACCATGTCTGTTACGGCAGCCGACTTCTTTCCTATTTCTTCTCCCCAAATGCACCTGTAGGGTGGCCTGTAGTGTCCCCACAGCAGCTTCTGCTTGCTGCAGAAGACATCACTTGGGCTTTCTTCCTCTCTGTCCTGGCAACACCAGGAGCAGTCCTCAGTGCTGCTGTGTCATTGCTGCATTCCCAGATGTGGCTGAGACACAAAGTGGGAGGCAAAGAAGAGCCCATCTTCTTCTCTCTCAACCACAGTCCAGCTGTTCCTGCTCTCTGCCCTTCATCTTCACATTATGAAAACTAAGGCGTTACATCCAGTATCAGGATATCTGTGTCACATTAAGGATTTCGTTGTTTTTTTTCCATCTAGGGACTGAATGATTGCTTCTGAGTGGCCCTGGCTATGCTGAAGGACTGGGACATCACTATTTTTTTGTCTACCCACCTGCAATTATTTCAGATTTTTCATGCCCTTCTGCTTTTGTTTCCCAGGAATTTGCCAGTTAAAAACAGCAGATGGATACCATGCAAACTGAGCACAAATCTACATTTTCATAGTCGTACTTCAAAGGTTTTTGGGAATTACATAGCATTTGCTAAATGGGAAGTAGCATCATCAGGCCAAGAATAAAGGTTTTTGTAATAAGAAAAGACAAGTGCCATTCACTCTTCCTCACCTGCCTCTTTAATCTGCTTTCAGGTTATTAACATAATTAATGCTGCCCAGGAAAACAGCCCCGTCACAGTAGCAGAGGCCTTGGATAGAGTTCTGGAAATCCTGCGGACAACAGAACTTTACTCCCCTCAGCTAGGTACCAAAGATGAAGATCCTCACACAAGTGATCTTGTTGGAGGTCTGATGACTGTGAGTAAAATGAGTAAAAATTAAATTACTGCTACCAGTGTCCTACATCACAATTCAGTGCTCTGTTTTGCTAAAATTTCACATGGGATGGGAAGGGGACTTGTAGTTCAGCACCATTTCACTTAAGTGTCTTGGCGTCTCCAGCAGCAGTAGGCACCAAGATGTAGTGAGAGATGGCCACATCTCAGTCCATTGGGTGATTCATCCTCATAAATAAGTGAACATTGTCACAACTAGAAACTGTATAATCCAACCTGATTTGTCTCAAGGGCAGATGCTTTTTAGAAACCCTAGAAGCTTTGATGGAATTAGAGGGATTGCTCTGCAGCTGGTCTAGTGTAAGAATGAGGTTATTTTAATCAGGTTCTGACTTTGGTCCTGTAAGAGCAGCAGCAATACTGCCTGCCAGAGGCAGACCACTTAGATTTTATCACGGGTTACCCCATTTTTAACGTACACTGAGTTAATCCTAGTCAAAATAATATAAAGAAGACAAAAAATAAATTATGGTGGTTAATTCGAATTATGAAACCCTGTAGGTGTCAATGAAAGGGTCAAGGAGGGCAATACACTGTACGGTTGATAATATGCTTTCTGGAGATCTCATATTAGCATTCATTGGATCCTTTAATGTCTGTTTCAAAAGACCTTAAAACAAGGATTGTGCTTAAAGGGCTACAATAGGAGCAGTGCTTTTAGTACCCAGGAAAGTGCATAAAGTGGTTTTGCAATGAATAATGCATAGTTATTCTGCCTAAAACTTACAATAAACTTGCTTTTTCAGGATGGCTTGAGAAGGCTGTCAGGAAACGAGTATGTGTTTTCTAAGAGTAAGCCATCAGTTTAAACTTCCTTTTGCATGTGTGACGCCTTTTGTACATGCTAGTGACACGGAGCTCCAAGCTAATTTGCAGTGGGATGTATGTCTTTGGAAATGGTTGTCTGAGTACAGAACAAGTGCTAGACTCCCTCTATTTTTGAGTCAAAGCAGGTTCAAATAATTAAAATAATGTGTTTCAAAATATAGAAAACCAGACAAGGAAAAAACAAAATTGTCAATCGAAGAAATGTTCACTGATCTTTTTGGTTTATGTCCAAGTCACCTATGATAATATAAATGACATACATTATAGGCCTTTACACACTTTTTCACGTAAGGAAAAGAGTTGTATTTATTGAAAAACAGTTGTTTTCTAAATTGAGTTCTGCATGGGGGGTAAATAATCCAGAAATGTTGTAATTCTGAAATTCCATTTTAACAGATGTGAACCTGAGCCATAGTCTCCTTTCAGTGCCAAACACCATCAATGATGTTCCACCCTGTATTGCACAGCTCCTGGATAATGAGGAAAGCTGGGACTTCAATATTTTTGAGTTGGAGGCTGTTACAAATAAAAGGTACTGGACTCATTTCCCTGGGTGCCTGCAAAAAAGAAATTTGAGGAGCTGTAGCAGAAAGCACTTTGCTCTGGAAAAGCCAAAGCAAGACACAGCAAATCTGAGAGAGCTGTCTTTCTGTGTGCGTGTGTGTGTGTTGATAGCACTTGTTCAATTAACAAACCAGGCACACATCGTGGTCAATCAAGATGCATGTACAGGTCATGGAGAGCCCTGTGCAGACTGTTGTCTTCCTTGGCAACATCTGCAACCCTCCCGTGTTGTCTCTTGTTCAATGTTTGCTTTGCTCAGCTCCCATGCACTCTGTCTAGGTGACACTGGTGTGGTTACACGCTGGAAGTCCCGCAGGTGCCCCCTTTTCCTGCTGATGTGCAAATGGCCATGCTGGAAAAAGCAAGTCTCTCCTCTCCCTCACCTAAATCACCTTATGATTTAGGTAGCTCTGGGGCAACTGTCGCTTTTCATTAGAGGGATAAAAATCTAGGATGGAGGATAAACCAGTCATAAAATCAAGAGCCTATGATTTCAAAGCTTGCAATGAAAGAGGATGCCAGTAGTTTTGAGGTCATGCAGACCACAAAAATAAACACCATCCACAAGGAAATCTGATTTGCATTCCAAGATGCAAAGAATTGGAGAGACTACCAGATCTCTTGTAACCTATTTGAAGAAAATGGCCATTTTTGGAGTTTTCATTTGCCTGGCTTTAATTTGCAGATATTGGCTTTTGCTTCTGCCTTTCTCAGCTCAAGAGCCCTGTAGATCATCTCGCAGGAGTGAAAAATGTGACAGATAGGACTCTGTCACAGGCGGTCCCAAGTAAACGACAACGCAGAGTGGATTTGGTTTTAAGAACCTATAAGATTAGGGATTTTACCCTACTTGCTGTTTCACACACAGGCTCATCTCTGTCCTCCCCAGCATTACATTCACCAGAACTCAAGTTCCCTTTCCATCTGGGAGGCCACTGCAGGGAGTGTGCAGGACATGCCACTTCTGTTTAGTCCAGCCCATTGCACTTGAAGCAAGAAAGTAGCAGGCTTCTGCTTGAGAGTTCGAAATTCAACTTTAGACATTAACCCCCTCCACACACACACAGTTATCTGCTGCCTCTTGGCCTTTGCAATTCAAGAGAGGTGGTTTACCAGTGGCAGACTCCTGCCTCAGTTCTAGAAAGTGATCCAGTCCCTGCAAGGCTAGAAGAATTCACATGAAATAGTAACCTGGTGCTAAGAGCTGCTCTGAGAAGCATCAATATTCTTTACATATTGCCAGCTTCAAAGAGTCAGAAGTAGAAATCTAGACCCCCTGAAGTCACAGGATTATTTGAAACAACAAACATTTGTCAGTTTTTGTCTTAAGCCTTTGGGATGTGCCCATGACATGTTCAAGGTCTGCTTTTTATCCTCAGAAAAAAAATGTATTTTTGATTGATTGATGGCTACTAAAAGCACAAAAGACCTAAGCTTTTAATAATTTTTTTCTGAAGCCACAGAACTAGTGAAACTCTAGCGGAACTGCACCATTTCTACAAACATATTAAAATAATGTCTGAAAGGATGGAAGATGTAATAATTTGTAACCTTGGCCAGGCTTTTGGGAGGTTACAGATGTGCAATTTAAAAATGTGTAAGATCTTCCTCCCACCTTTTATTTTTAAGGTCTTACTGGTTTCTTTGTCAAAACTATTGTTCCTTAGAACATCAGAAGTTCCTGCTTTACCATGGTGCTTTTTTCTTCTGTTTTTTTTTCAGGCCATTAGTGTATTTGGGCTTAAAAGTTTTTGCTCGGTTTGGGGTCTGTGAGTTTTTAAACTGTTCGGAAGCAACACTGCGAGCATGGCTGCAGGTGATTGAAGCCAACTACCACTCCTCCAACTCATACCACAACTCCACACACGCAGCAGATGTCCTGCATGCTACCGCCTTCTTTCTCAGGAAGGAGAGAGTTAAGGTATAGCCACCACCTAGGAGTCCTTTGGGCTAGGATTTCAGTGTGTTTGTCAGTTTATGTGTGTCACTCAAAAGTCAGATGTTTACTTAAATAATGGTCTTGGCTTCATAAAGTCACTCTGCCCTTGAAGTCTTTTCCACAGAAGGAGTTTCTCTAAAGTCTGTTTATAGAAGTTAGGAATCTACATTTTTAAGTAGCAACAACAGCGGTTGGGTGAGGTAGGGGATAAATCTGGCTCTTTTCTATCTCTTAGTAACACACTGTGAGGAACAGCTTTTAATAAAGCTTTGCAAAATCCTTGGGGAGGGAGGTGCTGTCTCTTCTCCCAGTTGTCCAGTGTTAGACCATGTGGGAATGGTTCAAAGCTGCACCAAGGGAGTTTTAGACTGGACATTAGGAAGCATTTCTTCACCAAGCATTGGAATAGGCTTCCTAGAGAGGTGGTTGATGCCCCAGGACTGTCAGTGTTTAAGAGGCATTTGGACGGTGCCCTTAATAACACTCTTTAGCTTCTGGTCAGCCCTGAGGTGATCAGGCAGTTGGACTAGATGGTTGTTGTAGGTCCTTTCCAACTGAAATATCCTAGCCTAGCCTACCCTCTCCTAAAACACGCAAGCTGTGTAGAAGCAGTGTCGGTACAGAGTCATTCAGGCAAGCGCACAAAGTGGAACAACAGCATCAGAGGATCCATCCACCATTAGAGGATTTAACGCAAAGATATTGCTTAGATGATGGCACAGCTAAAAGCTTCATTAAGATAAGAGAATTTGGGTAAGAGTGGGAGAGGAAGTTTTGGAATAGGTAATTGGTGGGTGCAGTTAGTGAAAAACAATTGCAAGGAGGTAGAATCCCTGCACTTAAGCTTACACTTGCATATTTGTGGGTACCTGGAAATTATCAGAAATTATTTACTGTAACTTTTCTCTCTTCCTGTAGGGAAGCCTTGACCATTTAAATGAGGTAGCTGCACTAATAGCTGCCACCATTCATGACGTAGACCACCCTGGACGGACCAACACTTTCCTGTGCAATGCAGGCAGTGAATTAGCTGTCCTTTACAATGATACAGCTGTACTAGAGAGTCATCACACAGCACTGGCATTTCAGCTTACAACTAAAGACAGCAAATGCAACATTTTCAAGAATATTGATAGGTGGGTCTGCAGGAGAAGGAGAGTGTGCATGTATGGATTGCTTGTTTAGAGACTTTTAGTTTGTGGCAGATTGATAGCCTATCTTCTAAATCAGAAAATATAATTCAAATAAAGACATTAATATTTAACCTCTTCCAGAATCCTATGTAGACATCATTTTTCAAAAGGCTTTAATTTTCCCCCCTCCCCCATCCTCCAATTTGTATTTTTTGGAAGCATATAGAGATGTTTGATAATTTTTTATGGATTACATTGGTATGGTCTAGTTGACAGCCTCAAGGCTGCATTTTGACCCACTGCCTTTTTACTGCACAAGCCCGAAAATTACTTTTTTGGGCCATGCATTTCCCCCCAAACATCCAGACTCTATACTGTGGCTTCATGCTCTCTGGCACTGCTGCATTCACATGACACAGAAAGGGGTGGTAACAGAGTGAGCTGATCCATAAAGATCATAGAATAGTCTGGGTTGGAAGGGACCTTCAAAGGTCATCTAGTCCAACCTCCCTGCCATGAGCAGGGACAACTCCAACTAGATCAGGTTGCTCAGAGCCCCGTCCAGCCTGGCCTTGAGTGTCTCCGGGGATGGGGCATCGACCACTTCTCTGGGCAGAAACCCTGGGAGAGTTGGAGGTGCCCTGCTGCTGGGTGTGCACATAGCCTGGCAGTTCCCATTGCATCAGCCTAGCTTTTGCAGGGGCAGAGTGGGAGAGAAAGGGATCTGAAAGGGAAAGGGCCTGGCTCCAAACAGGTAATGAACTTGTCTACCCCCCATAATGCTGTTGGTTTTTGTATAACACGAGATTTGAGTTACAAGCTAACATACAGTTAGATGGAAATGTGTCGGTGCCATTCCTGGAAAAGTTGTCTTTGTGTTACAGCATTATGAAACTGAATTGGAAATTTTCATTGACTTCACAGGATTGGTTTTCATTAGGTAAAAATAATGGAAAAAAGGGCAATACAGGAATTCATAGCTAGAGGAACCCAGAGAGGCATGATCTAGTCCATCACTCCAACCCAAGACTGTTCATAACTCTGAAGGTGCCAGCTTATGTGGATGAGGCCCCAAGCAGTGTTTTGCAGCACCATCTGGGCAGGGATGAGGAAAGGACGGAGCTCTGTCTGGCAGACTTGTCAGCAGAAACTATTTTTCTTTCCTAGAAATCACTACTGGACGTTGCGCCAGGCCATTATTGATATGGTTTTGGCAACAGAGATGACAAAGCACTTTGAGCATGTGAACAGATTTGTGAACAGCATCAACAAGCCAATGGCATCTGAGAAGACCAGCTCACATGTAAGTGCTTGCAAGACTTTATGCCTTCAGGCATTTCAATGAAGTTTTTCCAAGACAACCTGAAGTGTTCGGACTCTTTTCAGTGGTGCCCAATGATAGGATGAGGGGCAACAGGCCCAGACTGAAGCAAAGGAGGTTCCATCTAAACATGAGGAGAAAGTTCTTTACTATGAGGGTGACAGAGCAATGGAACAGGCTGCCCTGAGAGGTTGTGGAGTCTTCTTCTCTGGAGACATTAAAAACCCACCTGGACATATTCCTGTGCAATCTACTCTAGGTGAACCTGCTTTAGCAGCTGGGTTGGACTAGATGATCTCCAGAGGTCCCTTCTGAGCCCAACCATTCTGTGATTCTGTGATTGTTTTCATTCAGGTTGTATTAATTTGCACTGTGATAATACCCAAAGGACACAACTGGATCTGTGACCTCATACTTGAAAGTGTGAAAAAATATTGCTAATTTCTTGTTTTCTATGTCTGGCTCTGCCCTTAGGTCACTTAAACACTTCATTTTATAAGCCTTATTTTCAAAGCCACCTGGTGTTCAAAAAACACATGGGCGGGTGCTTTTGTACATGCAAACTTCTGTGCATGGAGCCAGGTTGGCACTTGTGCCTATGGTCCTGCCTCCAAACACTGGGATTTGCCTAAGCCTGGGGTTGTAACTGAGGAACCTGCCCTGATGGTTTTGAGTCTATGTAATCTGGAGCCTTCAAGCCACAAGGAATAGCTCCATTGTTTCCTGAGACCTCTCCATTCCATTCCTGACTGTATCAAGCAATGTCCAGGCCTTTATTCCTGTCGGTTATGCATCCTAATGCTCCATCATCGGTATACTTCATAAGATGCCTCCAAGTTTCCCAGCCTAGGTCCCTCTTTACCTTCTGTTGTTGCCTCTTGAGGTTGAGCACTCAGTACCTGCCAGGGTTCTCCAAAGTAGTGTTACCCACTTAAGCAAAGACCAATGTATCACAGCTTAGTGAAGACAGTACTTTGATAGAAACACTGAAAAAAATATTAGACCAAATTGAAGGTCAGTGATATTAAAAATAAATAAGAGTAGCTTCTGTCAGTTCCCCATAACTGAATTTTTTGCAGTGTCGTGTCATGGATACAGAAACCAGTAAGGACTGTGGAGTTTAGAACTTTAGGGACAGCATTAGTTCAGTTGAACTGGCCTGGTTCTAGGGACTGCTGAGCTCCATTCTCCCAACAGTTTAAGCTGGAAATCACGAATGCTGCTGAACTTCACTGGACTCTTTGCACTGTACTCCCTATCACTTTGAAGCTCTGGAGGGCTCACTGGACGCGGCACTGGGTCTGAATTAGCCTGATCATCTCCACTGTCAGACACCCCAAGGCACAGAGGGACAAGGTTTGGGCATCACTGGGGTCCCCTGTCACTGTTTCTGCCCTGCCAGCACGTCTCCTGGTGCTGTGCTTCACGGATCTGCCCTCATGACACAGGCTAAGCTGGGGATCCCACTTCAGACCAAAGCCCAGAGGAAAGGAAGGTCCGCATCGGTTGGTGGTGTGGAATTTACCCACTCTCAGTTTTCTCCGTACTTACATGTGAACCAGATAGCCACTTGCTTCACCAGCTTCTAAAAAAGCCCTTGGAGGTGTCGCTGGGAAATCGGACTTCTCACAATGCTTCGCTTTTCCCTCTGACAGCTTAAGTGTCTTTCTGAAATGTTTCCTCCATCTCCAACCTTTTAAAATCTCTTCAGCTTTCTGGCATCCCCAGATTGGCCTGTAGGATTTAAGTGCACAAGCCTCACCAAAATGACGGTGTTTCTAAGCTCTGAAGATATTTCTGTGAATCTCCCTTTTATCCCATGCATGCATTTGTTCCAGCACTTCCTAAAGAGCTTTTAAATGCTCTCCATACATTCTACTGCAATGAACTTTTCTAACCTATAGAAAACATTTTCTTTGACTCTCCTTTATCTTCCTGGTTTATAGTAGAGGTTATTTTAGAATCTACAAGAGTTGGAGAGCAACCACTCTAACTACTTCTGTTACAGACTTTTTTCCTCAGTATTAGGTTGTCCTGTTCCTTATTGTTAACAGTGGCTCTTCATATTTTTTATCTCGAACAGCAGTTAAGGAGCAGGGTTAATTTGCAGCTCTTTGCTGGGCTACCCATGCTGAAAAAAATTAACTGCTAAACATAAAGTTAGAAGATTAATGCCTGAATTGGCAAAAGTCACTGCAAAGTATCTCCCCATAAACCACAAAGACATTAATTTAGCCATGGTGGTAAAAAGTATTTATGTTCAATTTTTGATTCAAGAGTTGAATTTAGCAGTGAAGGGAGGCCATAATTACACAAATATATTATTTTGAGAATAGTGTTAATGCCATGGTGAGCTGAGGTGGAGGCTTTTTATTACTCAATAAGGAGCTTAATATACCTATGCCCTTCTAAACTGGTCAAGACCCAGAAGATAATGCCACAGCAGACTTGTAAAAACTACTCTGTGCCCTGCACCCACTCTCCAGAGCAGTCAATAAGCAGTTCGGTATTTCATTGCCTAGCAAACAGAGACTTTCTGCAGTCAGCCTGCCACTCCTGCATTTTCCTACTATTAATCTCATAGATTATTTGAGACTTCATCCTAGATGGTAACTAAGACCAAAAAGTATTCCAGACCAAGGATTCAAACTCCAGCACAAAGAAAGCAGTTTTATTTGCAAACATGCTGGAACTGAATGGCACAGACCTGCTTTCCTGCCTGTGAAAGAAACAATTGGTTGTGCAAGTTGGTTCAGCCCCCTGTGCCTGCCTCAGTTTTCTCATCTAGGAATGAAAACCAGACTCTAGAAACTCCCTAAATGAAGCAGCCCTGTACCATCAGCACCCCCAAATTTAAACACTCAGTAGTGCGGGTGGTTTATCAGCTTGCAGCTGATGGACGTGATCCCTATCCTGGTCCTGTTCCACAAGGCCAAGTCTGAGTTCCAGAGAAGGGTAACTCACCCTAGCTGATAAAGAGCCTGTGATTCCTTTATTTTACAAACTTTGCTACTAATTCTGAGAATCTCCACAACCACCACGTGTAATGGGGCTATCATTAGTTACTTAGCAAGGCTGCAGTTCTCAGATATCACTTTCTCCTCAAAATTCCTGGTGCTGTGAAATTAGAAGGTGTGAGGCTGGGTGCCTGCTTACTGCCTAAGGACAACAGAACTGACAGTGCCCTCACTACTGCTACCAGGGATAGTGGCCACCAGCCCCTGTAACCAGCTCTCTTTTACAGAATGACAGCAGTGACTGTGGACATACAGCCAACATAAAGAATTTTCCAGATAACCAGACGCTGATCAAGCGCATGATGATTAAATGTGCAGATGTAGCAAATCCATGCCGCCCCCTAGAGCTATGTATTGAATGGGCAGGAAGGATTTCAGAGGAGTATTTTGCACAGGTATGTATATTTCTATAATTTGACTGTTGTGTTCTATAAGAAAGTGCGTGTCGACTGGTTTGCTGTTCCAGATTAGGTCTGCTTGGCATCACCATGGAGTCCAGACGTATGTTTTTCAGCCCCAGTCAGAAATGGCCTCTCGCATGCAAAAGAATATACCCTGAAGTTAGCTAGTGTGCTTCCCACGAAGCCTGAGGTACAGAATGGTGGAAAGGAGGTTTTACACTTTCAACTTTCTCCATCTGGCCAAAACAAAACTATTTAATTAACCTTAGTCAATTTAATTGGCTGAAATTCAAGGCTGTCACCATTCTAGCTTCTAGTCCCAATATCCTCCCTGCAGAGAGCATGAAGTTCCATGCCTGACGAAACCCTCAGCTGAATCACCAAGCTGGCTCTTTCTCTTCTAAGATGGCATCTGAACTGTCTTCACGGTACGCAGATGATGTGGCTGACCACGAATGAAGGCACATGGGCAGTGTAAACGCGATCACATGCGATCTCTCCAGACAGAACAGGAAGCTCAACTTCCTTTCTTAATATTCAGTTTTTCTAACACAAATAGAGCAGCTTCCCGAAAGTGAAGCACTCTTCTAGTTCTTTATTTGAGCAACCGATAGATTCTTAGCTTTTATTTGCCACTAATGGTGTAGACATCAGCACCTACAACTGAAGTGACAGAAAAGCCGGCGGGTGTGCCTGGCATCTAAATTCAGATCACACGTCATGGTTAGTTATTACTGAAATAAAACAGTAGTTAGTGCCTGGGACATGTCTGAATTTCATTTTAATCACAGTGAATAAACTTGTTTGCTTCCAAGGTAAGATCAAGGATCACTTACGTTGTATCTCCCTAGCAGCCAAGGCACCACGAGCTAGCTTTAAATTGCCAGTCTTAGGCACTGGCCTACCTGAAGCAATGTGAGGTGCTGAGAACATTTCTGTTCTTCACTGGCCTCATCTGGTAATTCCGGGGACTGCTCTGCGGCCAATTCCAGCATTAGGTCCTGCCTTTACGACTTAAAATTTTTTTTGTAATTAAATTGTAAGACTATTGGAATGATTGTCTCCTCCACCACACTGAACACAAAAAAAACAGTGCTCTTCCAGCTGTCAACAAAAGAGTTAAAGGGCATACCCTACTTCTATTCATCTTATAACCCAATACAAGCAGAAAAAGTAGCGACAGCAACATCCCTCTTGCTTAAAAGACAAATGGTTCAAAACATCCGTTAGAGACGTGGGGAAAAACAGAAAGATCAAACCTGTCCTCTGCCAAAGGACTCTGCAACCCCATTTTCCACTTTTAGCTGGTGTGCCCTAGTCACCAGGTTAGAGCATTCTGTCTCACTGGAGCTAAGAGCAACCACAGCACTACAGTAATAGAGTACTTGTGAAAGGGAAGAGATGTTAATTTCAGTGCCTGTTCCAGGTGAAATAAAGCACATGAAAAGAAGGCTGTTCACCTCAGGGGTTCCAAGGTTTGTCTCAAGTCTCCTACTGCAGTTCATCTAATCTCCTGGCCCTTGTTACTCCAGCATGAAAGCCAGAAAAAAACTCTAGAGGCTAACTGGAGTTTTGTTTTCTTAGACTGAAGAAGAGAAGAGAAAGGGTCTGCCTGTTGTAATGCCAGTATTTGATAGGAACACCTGCAGCATCCCCAAGTCTCAAATTTCCTTCATTGATTATTTTATAACAGACATGTTCGATGCATGGGACGGTAAGTACTTCTGCTTTTTTCTTCCTTGCTCTGAGGCAGAGATTTCTACAGACTAAAATGAGGTTGGACTCGAGTCCGCCTTTTTCAGGGGCAGTACCCACATATAAGCAGTACAGCACAGGATCTAAGCAACGATGCTGCTGAAGCCCGTTTAGCTGCACACCACAACACCAGGTTTATGAAAGCTGAGCGCTTACCAGACAGTCTCTGTAAAGAAGGAAGGAGTAATGGCTTAAAACCAATCTTTTTTTTCATCTAGGTCATTTTTTCCTTTTGCAAGGTATTTCTTCTGAGCAGCAGAAACTGACACCACAGTGCTTAGCATAACTTTTAATAAAGTCACTATATGTTAAGAAAAGGATTTGCTTCAAAGAGAAACAGACTGAAAAAAATCTTTCCTCTTTTGGCATTAGCTTATAGCTGAAGGAAAAAAAGAGAGCAGGAAAACACCAATTTTACATGTGGGTGGGCTGTTCTCCTGCCTGTGCACATACTGTTTCTCCTGTTCATTACAGCATTTGTACATCTGCCTGTTTTGATGCAACACTTGGCTAATAACTACAAACACTGGAAAACACTGGATGAGCTAAAGTGCAAGAGTCTCAGGCTCCCATCAGAAAACAACAACGGACACTAAGGCAAGAAAAACAGACCTCTTGATCTACCAGATTCACTGTGAATCACTTACTGACTTGGCTGCAAGAAGAATGTTTTTTCTCTTCCAGTGAAATTAATCGTGCGTGGCAAGAAGGAAATATTTCGTTCATCACTTCTAAGATTTTCTGAATCCTACAAAAATTGTTTTGAAAACACCCACATAATCCACAGATTAATAAGTGGTGTTTGGAAATAACTTTTTGTGGCAGAAAATGTACTTCTGAAACTAATGTCTAATACTGAATATGCATTTGTCAAATCTTGTAATTGATACAACTATATTCACCAACACTTCACTCAACTGTTTCTCAGTCAGAGAGGTAATCCAGTCATCAGTAGAGCAAGAATAGCTTGACAAATAAGCATTGAAAACTTCCCACTTATCTAGCACGTGATCCAATTCTATCCATGTTCTTCAGTTCTCTGAATCATAGTTCTAAAGAGAACAAACACAGTAGAACAACAATAAATCAGATCCAGTAAAAAACAAACCCTGCACCATCTAAAACAACCTTCTTATTACTATATCCCAGAACAATATCTGGTGTCCTTTCTTTCCATATAAAATCTTGGTAGGAGCCAAATTCCCTTAAAATTGGTCATATAGTGGAGGAAAACAAGAATGTTCTATATAATTGGTGCCATTCACATGTTTCCCTGCCATCTTAGAGATGTTACCATGCAATGTTTCATCAAATTTTACACAGAAACCATTGGGGCACTTGATCAATATCTTTTTTTAATACTGTTTGTACACATGGTCATCAGTTTTATTAAACTGATCTCAATTTTATGGTAAGTCCATATATAGTGCTACTTACTTCCAGGATGAACCTGTCATTTTTTCAAAGATGTTTTCAGGTTATAATTTATAACAGGATTAAAATTTGTACTGCTTTTTCCCTCCCAATAAAATGCTGGTTTGTTTTGTGAGGTAAAAAGTATTTCAAAATATCTAAAGTTAGAAAACAGTTTTTCGTTAGTTTTAAGATACAAAATTTATGCTAAAGCCTACAAAGAACAAGTGCATATTTTTGTACGTCTCATTTTAATCACATGCAGAACATGAACATGAGTTCAAATTTTAGACTATTCTCAGACTATTCAGTTAATAAATACTAGCAGAACTGCTGATTTTTAACACTGTGCACTCCATGCTGCAGGCAAAAGTGCCAAAGCTGTGGCTGCAGTTGAAGCAGCAGCCCACTGCTCATTAAAAGGAAAGGTCTTGAGACATACTCTTTACAGCCCTCTGGCTGTATCAGGAATTGAACCCAGTAAAGAAAAAACAACCAACCAACAACAAAACAAACAAAACCCCCAGCATTTAGTTTGCTGTGGAAGAAAAGCGACAACAAGTGTTGTTTACTGCAGGTAGCTTACATAACATGCCAACCTTTTTTGTATGTTTTGTACAAGATCTGAAACAAAAGGAAACATTCATAAAATGTATGTGCAGAGAAATGTATATAAGCTATATTTTTATTAGAATTGTAATAGAACCTTACTTTTTTCATGGCTAAGGCAGGTTGCTGTGTATTAAAATGCTGCATTGTGTATATTTGAAGAATGGTGTTTCTGGTGAACTACGTTTTTTCATTATTTCCTATTCTGTATTGCCACATTCTTCAATGGATTTTTATTCAGATAAATCGAACCTCTGATTTTTATACTGCAAACTGTTTGCTTTTACTACTCCTTTATTTAGTACTAGTGCTCTTTGTGGTTGCACCTTAACTATTCTGATGACTGAACACTCACTGCAGTTGCATTGGAGAAAACAAATTCACAAGATTCAAAGCTTTGTCACCACTTAATTGAATTTGTTACATACAGCAACACTGTAAGACCACATATATGTAAGACACATCAATTTGTTATTTTTGTCACACTTCTGTCACAATAAAGAAAACGTAAATGGTGGAAGGAACCTAAGTAATAAAGTTCAGCCTCAGTTCTGGTTCGTGAGTTAAGATGTTAATGTGGAATCAGTGTATTTGTTGCAAGATACCATGTTTCTTCCCACAGTCACACACATTAAGCAAAAAAAAAGTAATTTCTTTGAAGTTATGTCCTCTTTAAGAGCAAAAGAAATTGGCATTGATCAATCATCAGCTACCAGTTGCTCTGGATCTCCCAGACTCTAACCTGTCCAGTTGACTAACAGCTGCGTGTTTCATGCTGTTGTCAGTATACAGGTATGTAAAACAGCCACCTCAGAGTTGTACAAGTATTAAGGATAGGTCTGATATTTACTTTCATGATGTGAACAGATGGAATTCTGCATTACTGCAGGTAGAAAAATAATTTTAAAAGGACACAAGGTGGAAGTAAAATTTCTAATCTGGTCACCTTATTTCTGCTTACTGCACTTCCCAACAGTAAGTGCCAAACTCTTATTTAAAAGGAGTGGGCTAGTTTAGCCTTATTGCGTTCACTCTTATGGTGAAAGTTTATTTGTAAAACAAAGAACCCAATGTAATACTTTCAACTCAACTGCCTTTAAAGGAAGAAACCCTTGGGAAATCTATTACCAAGAGAGTGTATTTGAGAACAAGGGCACTTTTGAGAGATATATTTATACATGCCTGTAGGATTATTTAAGGCTGCAATACATCCCTGTAAAATGCACAGTGAGCTTTGTGACTAGAACTGTTCAGTTAAACGGGTATTTCTCTATGAGGTATTCACTTAAATGCAGTCACATAAAAATGAAATAGTTGTTCTCATGGTACGGGAAGAAGAGACAATAAAAATATGATGTTCCTTCTCTCTAGTCATAACTGATGATAGCAGCTGCCTCTCCAAAACACTGAAGTTCTATAAGCTTTTGGTGTAATGTTTTAGTAACAACGTGTAAACAGAGAATATACAACTGAACAGTTATTTCTCAATTTAAACTATGAAAAAAGAGCCAAAGAGAAACTGATCCCTGCAGCTTGTACTCAGGTAGCCAGAAATGCAACACTTGCTGATGAAGACAACCTGAAACAATGCAGACTGACAGGCAGAAATGCTTAACCTGCCTTCCTTCCCCAGGTTTCATACCATATACCCAAAGGCATGTTATCATCAGCTGTAATCCAAATGCTTTTTCTATGGTGGTCTATAGAACGGCCACCCTGAGCAAAGAACATACAAGATTTAATGCTGATTCAACCCTCCTGAATTTCAAGGAGAGGATAATTTAACAATTTTTCTGTTTGTCTTGTCTTTTCAAAATCTGTCATATTGAGCTCTACACTCAAATAAGGTTAGTTGCACAAGTTGACTGAAGTGAGGCGGGGGGAAATGCAGCTCAAAATTTGGCTGTCACAGAATCACAGAATTGTTGGGGTTGGAAGAGACCTCTGGAGATCATCTAGTCCAACCCACCTGCTAAAGCAGGTTCACCTACAGGAGATTGCACAGGAATGTGTCCAGGCAGGTTTGAATGTCTCCAGAGAAGGAGACTCCTCAGCCTCTCTGAACAGCCCGTTCCAGTGTTCTGGCACCCTCCAAGTAAAGAAGCTTTTCCTCCTATTCAGATGGAACTTCCTGTGCCCATTGCCCTCATCCTGTTGCTGGGCACCACTGAAAGGATTCTGGTCTCATCCTCTTGACATCCACCCTTGAGATATTTATAAATATTGATGATATCTCCTCTCAGCTTTCTCTTCTCCAGGCTGAAGAGACCCAGCTCTCTCAGTCTCTCCACATAAGAAAGGTGCTCTGGGGCCCTCATCCTTGTAGTCCACCGCTGGACTCCCTCCAGCAGTTCCTTATCCTTCTTCCCTCTGCCCTGCCTTCCAGGAAAGATTATGGTCAGACTCAAGAGGCAAAGCTTAGCTTCCGGGTGGTAGAGGGAAGGCCAGAACCCAGGGTGGCTGGGGGAAGGCAAGTGTAAAAGGCTCCTTGGTTTCTTCGAGGAAGTTGGAACTTCCTTCTTTTGTTTCTGCTTGTCAGGATCTACTTAGCCTTTAACTGCACTTACTAATGCTGCTCTATCTTAAATCCAGAATTACAGCCCTGTAATCTCCTGTACTGGAAACGGTTCTCATTGATTCAAAGACATATGGCACTGAAAAGTTGCATGAGACTTACTCCTAAACTGTTTAACCCCCAGATCTTCTGAGTGGACCTGAGGACAGTGGCACCTTCTTCTACACAGCTTCCTGACAACTAAGTTTCAAACCTCCCCCATTCCCTAGCTCCTCTCTGTTGAAATGGTGCCTTACAACTCATCATCCCATCCTCCTTCCCACTTTCTTTGTATCAGTTCTGGGTTTAACTTTGTGTTCGTGATTTTTTTTTTTTTTGGTTGGTTGTTTTTCTTTGTTGTTGTTGTTTCTTTTAGGTTCTTGTTGCTTTGGTTTGGGGTTTTTGTTTTAGTTTGGGGTTTTTTCCTGCTTCCATTTAACTTGCAAATTACTGCTGATATATAAGACTTGAAAAACACATTGTGTACTTCAAGGATTTTTATTTTTAAACTCTAAAATACTATTTATCCTTACTAACTTGGTACAGATTTCTCTGGAGTCAAACTTCAGCTGCAAATATAGTATTAATCTAGCACAAATGTTTTACTAGTATTAAATACGTCAACTGCTACTTCTTAAGAAAGTATTTTACATCCTGAAAACCCATGGTAAGGCCAGTGCTTTTTATTAGATACAAATTAATTCGATAAATGCATTATGGAAAGACTAAGCTAAACTAATCACACTTCATGCTAGACATGTTAATGGTGCTGTATAAACTCCAGCAGTGTAGATTAACCCACAGTAAAAATGCAGCTACTACAAGCAAGGAGCATCTATATATCCTGCTTTACCAAAAATTAAAACCTGGCAAACCAGTATTGCCTACTTTTCTTTCTTGCTCTTGTCCTTAGTGTAGGGTAGTAACTTCAAATGCTAAAAAAAAAAAAAAAAAAGTATTTGAGAACTGTTTCTCTTGGAGTTTTTTGTCAATACATAAATCTGAGCCATCAGTGACTGAAGTTTAGCTTCAAGAAATAAATTACACAGAGCAGGAAGCCTTTCTGCATACAACACTGTGGAATGCCCCCAAACTGCTTTAGTTATACATCTAAGGATTTTGACAAATCTTAATTTTGACATCCACCCATGATATTTTTGAACATTAGGAATAATATTAGAAATTATTTAATGAGTCATCATTATCCTCAGTCTTTGAAGAGAACACCATTTCTGCTGACAGAGTAAGCCAATTAAGTTTCAACATGCAAAATCCTCCTTGAGAAGAGTATTAACAACTAAGAAAAATTCCAACACAATACATGGCATTAAGTGTAAACCTTACTGGTAGTCACATTCTCAGAAGTTCAGACTTTATTCTTCACACTCACACCAATTAATACATATAAAGCCTCTATTTCAGCAATTTAAGATCTGAGCTGCAAATCACCATTTTGTGACAATTTTTGAAATAGTGTTAAACTGCGAAGTCTAGATTCTCGTGCACCATCCTTCCACAAAATAATGAGGTGGTCAGCAGAGCACGTGGCCAGTCCCAGTTCATCAAAGTACAGGAACATCTGCAATGAGATCACTGCTATTACCATGATGTCCACATAAGATTGTCAGCTTGCTTAAATGCTCAGTGTACAGCTGGACTAAACAAATACATGTGTCTGACATTATTCTGCTCACACATAGGGATGCAAAATTACAACGCATACTTTCTATATGTTTGTTATAAAATCCCTACATGAAAACACCTCTTAAACAGCACTTCACATGGAAAGATCTCAGTTTAGGAAAAGCAGTAAAGCCTTACAGATAGAGAAGCTAAGGTACAGAATATTGAAGAAATTTGTTCCAAGTCAGCAGTAGAATAGTGAATAACTTGCATGAACTCTGTTCCCCTGGTTTCTTAGGAACAGAAGCCACTGTTCACTTTGGTACACTGTCCCCTTCCCACACAACACCACAGGCTACCATCACCAGGCCCAGAAGGATCAAAGAGTAAACAACTGTAACAGACATCAGCATGTGCCTGGTGACACAGAGGAAGCCAAACCAGCAACAACTGCAACACAGGAGAAAAGTACAGCAGCAGTGAAGTGATTTTGCAAGACCAATGGAGCTGACAAGTCATGTAGTCATCCCTGACCTGGGATACCTCCACAAGGCTGCCTACACCTAGGCACTGACTGCAGTTCAACACAACAGCCAACAGAACCAAGTCATGTGATGCCACCATGGCACACCTCCAGTGTCCTGACTCTTCAGCTTGTGGAAGGGATCTGCCCAAGGGAAGAAGCATTCAGGCCAAGGACTGTGCTACAGCTCACCTGTGCTGGGAAAAGCCACCTACTAGCTATGCAGTTCCAGTAGAAATACTCTGGCCAAGCTCACATCTTTGACCATCACATTTCATCACCATGCAACATTTCCAGCCTCAACTGCTCCAGTCTGCCCATAGCTTAAAAACAGAGTTTTCCATATGTAAAATACTGCAGAAAATCACACCCACCATCACCTCAGTTACTCCTTGGTTCTGCAGCATCCCAGCAAAGAACAAACCTGTGTCTCCCACCTTCTTTGTTGCACCTCTTGCTGAATTACACACTATGTCCTCTTTCTCAGATAGCAACTATCCGTACTGATAATAGGGCCTCTTTGAACAGTTTTTCACAAAAAAAGATGGTAGAGAGAAGCAGAAACCCTTGCAGAAATCCCTGTAGCAGAAAGGTTCACCTTAGCTACCAGTGAAAAGCTTTCAGTTTTTCAAAACAGCAGTTCTGAAAACCACTCAGTCTCATGAATACTTGTGAACAAAATCACTCCAGAACTACACTGCTCCGCTCTACCTGCCCTTTCTCCTACTCCTACCAAGAATGTGTATAGAAGTCCACTATAGGAAAGTGATTTGCTACTCCAATAACTTTGTCTAATACAAAAAGGTGTGGAGGGAAAATGCCATTTGAAACAAAAAACATACTCTGTTAGGCAGACAGCGGCACAGAATGGTACCTAGTATAAAATTAAAATATCTCACTAAGTCTCATAGCACAAAAGGATAAGAAAGTCCTGCACGGGTTTTGTTTTATATAAGCCCTCATTTAGGTTGAGAACTTAAGATGAAATCTGGAACAAACAAACCATTCCTAGCTGTGTTGTTTGCAAGACCTCACCAGATTATCTGTACCATGTACATGTGTGTCTGCACACACAGCCCTCAGGTATCAGTGAGTGTTTGAGTTCTCATTAGAACTTTAAGTCAGTATATATTACTGTCTTCACACTGCACTAAATACACCACATAATCAACATGTTCCCAGCCTCCAGAAGCCAGGCAGTCGAAAGTTACAGCCGTTTAAGAAACACTGTAAAAATTACATTAGTAAGTGAAATTCACTCGTGAAATTCACTTGTTCTTATGAGAGCTGACCTACCTGCACAGCTGATGAATGACCAATCAAATCACCAACCAACTCCAAGAAATACATAGGTGTATTCTCCTGCATCTTCTTAGCAGCTTGGTTTGCCTGCTTGTTTGCCCTTCCAAATCCCCACATATTGAAAAACCCTGGGAAAAAAAAAATGGCAAAAATCACAAATACAGTTTATTTCCCCTAGCTAAAGAGAGAACTACAAGAGTCACTTAAAATCTAAAAGCAGGACAGTCTGCATGGCAAAGTGACAGAAGCATTGTGCTGCACAGCATTTCTACATCTGGATTATTCATCTTGAGTGGGGAAGGAAGCATAGCTAGTTTGCCTTTTGTCCTTACTAGACACAACTTAGCAAACATGTTGAATTACTCACTTGGATGAGACAATACAGAGATTTAGCAAAAAATCCAAGGTCTGCCTAAATGAACTAACTGAACAGCAAAGGTAGATGCAGGACAGTGATGTTTACCATTGCTCTGTTCTCCTAAGCTGTTACTTGTGCACTGCGTCCTGCAGTAAGGCATTAGAGTGCTGGCCTACAGGTAGGAAGCAAGCTTCTGACACTGAATTGTCTGGTTTTATACTGTCCACTGGCTTTCTCCTTCAGATTTAAAACTATCAGCCAAACTGGAGCGTATAGATAGTACTCCATATGTTCCATTTAGATAAGAAGAAAATACACATCTGCCACACAGCCTCCAGAAGAACTGTGTAGTAATATTGACAGAAGGAAGAAAGTTTGTTTCTGTACACAATGCGGCTCAGATTTTCTTCCCAACCCTTCCCTCAGCCCCATCAGCACACAAAAACCAGAAGTGTGCTAGACCATGGCCCTGGTGCAAGTGAGATAACTGGAGAGATGAACTCTTCTTTATTCTACTCTACTTTATTCCTTAGAGAAAAAATAGAGCAAATAACAGCAGTCCACCTATCTCACTACTGCATACGGTTGCTTTCAAATGTCTCCAATCACAGAAGTTATAAATTTCCAATGTGAAACCAAATACCACTTGTCACAATAAGAAGCAGAACTGCATATAACAGATCAGCTGTCACTGGCAATACAGAAGGCAGAATATTTGTGAAAAAGTGTTTCTAAATCAACCCAGGCAGCAATAACATACTTGCAAAAATTACCATCAACAGGTGAACAGCCAAGTAGACAAGATACATTAAGAAAATTATTCACAGCTCACATAAAAAACTCCTACAAGACAGAGTAACAGCTCATGACTGTTCCCAGTCCATAATACTAATTATATTGTCCAGAGTACCTGTCTAAGACCACAACTATCAGTGCCCAGGGAAGCAAGTACTATACAGGCAAGCTCTGTACTTGGGAAAAATGCTTCCTAAAGCACTAGCAGCTAGCCCTGAGGGCTGCAACGCTCAGATGTAGTATGTGAGGTTGGATACAGCCTCAAAGTGAGTCCCAGTGTTATTTCAGGCTCAAGGAGGAGACTGGGAAAACATTTTTTTTTTCTGCCAGCTTCTCATCTGCAAGCTTCTGTTTAGCTTTCTTCACAAGGTCCTGCAACTATTTATTCTTTCATGGTAGAGGATCCAGCACTATTCAGTACAAGCAGAAGTAAATTGAGGTTTGTCAGGAGAGGTCATAATTTTTGTCAAGGCAACTGACAAAATGGTAAACCCTAAATAAGCTTTATGGCACAGAACTGCTTCAGCTGGACCTTCTAAATTCCCACAGCAGATCTCAGAAGGCTTGTGCACTCATGTCTTTTTCAGTTTCCCTCCCACACCTGTTATCAGTTGCTTGAACACAAGACATTATCTCTTCTTACAAAGCCTGTAAGCCTGTATTCCTACATGGTGAATACTGGGTTTCGTGTTACCCTTTTTTAAAGGTTCTTTTTTCCACCCCACTACTAGCAAACCTGTTGGAACCGGTTCAGGTGGCAGCTGCTGCTTTTCTCGGAGCTCCCAAATGCGCACACTGCCATCTTCCGAACAGGAGATCAGCTGCCTGTAAAAACAGTTGATAAGCAACACCAGCCCGAATAGTGAACTGTGCAAGTCACCTTGTGATGTTTCTATAAAAGAGACAGCAAGTGCCTTAGGTTCTACAAAAGTTTGCCAGAACTCTCGAATGTAGTGGGACATCCAGATGTTCCATATAAAACAAGGCACATTTTTAACAGGACAAACTATAATGGACTTGCAAAATAGGTGGAAAAAAATGACACATTTTCAACGCCAATTTAAAAGCCTACCACTCTAAAACAAACAAAAAAACCCAAATCTAGACTCTGCAAACGCAGTTCCCTAACTGGCTTCCATAATCTTACTTTCAGTAAGCAAAACTGTATTTTTTTCTTATGGAAAAATAACAAAAGGAAAGATACTCCTTTTCATCACATGTTTAAAACAGTTTAGAACAGCACATGCGTTTACAAGATCAGGAGCCTAATTTTTACCTTCTGACAGACTTTTGCTCCATTGAACAAGAGTATAAAGAAATCTAACAACACAACTACTAGATTATATATATGTAGCATATTGTCCAACTTGTCTGTCAAAATAAATTCCAGCTAGAAATTCAGCACTAATAAGCAAAGGCTAGAAGTTGTTATTTTTTGTTAAAACATTTCAACTGTTACAAAATATTCAGTGAATAATATTTACTGAGTATGCCAGAGGCCTTTGCTTTATGGAAGTAAAATGCTACTAACCTATAATTTCCCAGTGCAGACAAAAGTGCTTTATCAAGTCTCATTTTGAAAATAGCCAAGATATTTTATTCTGAGCCTGTGCATCAAGGATACTGGATTACGGAGTTTTTTAAAACTTTATTAAAACAACGCATTTTAAAAAAAATCAGATCAACAAGCTCTATCTAATAAAAACAGATCAAACTAAAGATCAAGTCCCTGCCCAATGAATCAGATGTAGCTTTGCAGACTGTCTCTAGCCATCCTTCAAGTTCTGCATTTCTTTATTGCATTAACAAAATGTACCATGACTCGTACCTGTTTGGAAGCTTCTCAATGTGCAGTACAGAGGAGTCGTGAGCCGTTCTCTGGCAAGCAATCACACGCTTCATTTGAAGATTATATACGTATATGCCTTTCCCAACAGCAGCAAACACACACTGGAAAGAAAATTCAATGGAACAACTTACAGAAACAGATACTGAAAGATCACTCTGCGTGTAATAGATTTCCAGCAGTACTATGATGTCATCCAGCCCGCATTATCTAGCTTGTTTCTATTCTTGTGTTACTGCTTTATGCCAAACACACAGTATCAGCAAGTTATAGAAAAAATACGGATTTTTTTTTTTTTAAGGAAATGAGAGATATCCCCCTATACTCTAACCAGTTTTTAAATTTAAATTTCTTTATTTTCATCCTGTACTTATAGTCTAAGCAGAAACCAACGATACCAACAAATCAACACATTTCCATAACTAAAAAATTATGTTCTTATACTAAAATAATTCTCTGTGTTTTGACAAACTCTTGTTTTATCAACAAGGACTGAAAATACAGGAAGCTGTTCCACATTTTTGCCACCTTCTTAAAATTTAACAGAAGCTGCATAAAGAGGTATTGCTCAACCAATTTGGGCTCTACTGAGTGTAGAAAAGGAACCCTCTCACAGAAAGGTATTAAATACTGCAAAGATCTGGAACAATTTTGCACTTTCTATTTCAGGGCATAACACTAGAACTACTTTTTCTTCCCACCATTCAAAAGCCTCACAACAAATAAAATTCTGCAGCAATTTGTTCAGTTCAGTCCCATGAATGGAAGAAAGTCCTCAGCAGCCTCAGATTCCACATTCAATATTTTAACTATTTCTGAATTCCCAAAATTATTTTTCCCTCCCTTAAAACACATCTTCCATAGCATTCAAGCATGGAACCAAAATGTTTTGAAGCCAAATTACAGAACTTTTCCTGAAGACGATTGGCTTTTTGCTCCTTCTAGAATGAAGCACTCACAATAAAACCACTGGAAATTCTACCTTTAGAGACAACTACATCTCTTTCTTCCAACACCCACAGCCCACAATGTTTCTCTCTCCATTATTTCTCTCTCCAGCATATGAATGCTCTTTTGACAGACAAATGTATCGGGTGACTACTTGGTCCTCAGCCAATATTCAGGTTTTTCCACAGCTTTTATTTTGTTACAGCTCATATTTCTGAATCTGTTTCCAAGAATCCATTTCTTAATTATTGCCCAGCAAAGGCCCCAAAACAGAATCCCACTGTACCCTAACTACGAAACATCTTTTCTTTTGCCACTAACAGTTGGTAATATCTCACAAAAGGAAATAACAACCTGAGAATTTTTACTTTTTCCTGAACAATAAATGGGTTCTGCCTGAGTATTCTGACAAAGAGCTCCTGAGTTACCTCCAAAACATGATTAGAGTAAGCTGGATTTTGGACCCATATATGTGCTCTTTACAATTAAGGATAGCCCATCTGAACAGAAGCACAAATATTTATTTACTACTAAGCACAGACACATGCCTATTGCTTAAGTCATTTCATAGTACCCTAAGTTATAACTATTCAAGAGGCGCATTATCGTGGAAAGTGCATTTCCAGAACCATGGAAAACGAAACATGTATGCTATCCAAACATGCACCTCCTGTTTATATTTCTCCAGTGGTACTGTAAAGAACCAATAAGTCTTCGTCAGTCAAAAAGAAATACTGTTGTGATGGTCCATTATGTCAGTTCCCATACCATCAACATATTATACCTTCAGTTAGATCAATGACCAAATTTTTATATTAAAAAAATTATATAAAAATTGTTGTTGTTGTATAAAAATAGCTGTAAACATTTTAAAGAAGCAAACTGAAAACCCTTGGCCTTTTGTGATAAGGTCATGCTAGTTCACTTGAAGTAGTTTACTCTGTTTAAAGCTTTTTACCTCCTCATCAGATGTTAGGTGTTGAACAGAAGTTTCATTTGGGCTTTGGGATAATTTTATTTCTGTCTGTGCATCTGGATTGACAGAGGAGTCCCAGAAGTTGCACTCAGATGCCTGTTCTGTCCAGTCAAGTGCATCCCAAACTATTAACTCACCAACGTGAGAACCTGTTGCAAAAGTCAAGTCTAGAGGTGGGGGGGAAAAACACACAGAGAAATCACATTATATTAAAAAGAAATATCCATTTCACAAAAAGTTACAACCCTAGAAAGTTGTGAGCTCATTTTCAAGTGAAGCTATGTAGAACATGCAATATGTAACTGACTGGACAAAAACCTCTCATTTAAGTAAATACACATTTTATTAGCTAGCACAGCTCAGATGAGCAAAAGGAGATGAGCTCTCTCTTGTAAAATTAAAATTAGGGCCAAGAACATTCACCAGCCACAGTGCAGTATAGCAAAGGCAAGGAATACCACCAGTAGTATGTACAAGCATTTGAAGCTCATTTGTTGATGGCATGCAAAACACTTCTATTCCTTGGACAAGTAGGCACACCTCAGATACAGCAAAGTATGTCTTTGCCATAAACAGAAATGCTGATCAAAAATAAAATATATGAGTTAATGGCAAGATTGAAGCAGCTGCTCGTGACTTTGTTAAACACACTTGGAAAGTAATTGTTTCAACAATACTTGACGCAGATAGCATACTGTCTTTTTAAGCCTAGAATTGCTCCACTTTCATAATCAAAAAGGAGAAAATAAGAGCAACAGGAAACCCTAGAAACAACTGCCAAGTTTTCTTTTTTCCAGTTTCTTGTTCTCTCTGTACCACAGCCCCCTTGTGCTGACCAGGCTGACACAAATAAGCCCAGAGACAAATTATCACACTGGGAATAACTTGTCCTGGGCTCTGGGAGTGCTCCATAGAAAAACCCATGGAAGAACAAAGTAAGGGTTGATACCTGTAGCAAAGCAGACAGAATTTCAGGTAATAGTTCAGTATTGCCCTAATGAGCAGCAGAGATTGCATCAGAGCCTCTAAATGATGGATCTACATGCAGGCTCACGCCCGTGCACCTGGAACTTTCAGTTACCTTGGGACTACAACTGCAAGGGACTTGGCATTGTATATTCCATTTTAAGAATCAGAAGAAACATGAGGAAACAGCACTTTAAACTTTCCCAACAGGAAGAAGATGCAGAGTTCCATTCTCATCAATGATGCTGCCTCTTTTGTGCCTTTTCTGCATTGTAACCTGCCTGGTTTCACTTCATTCTTAATCCATAAATAAGGCCATTATATTTTCACATTTCACTATCTTTGCAGCTACACAGGAAGATACATCTACTAGCTACGAAGTTTCACTCCAGCTTAAATTTTTTGTCCTAATAAAACCGCCATAGTTGAAATATTCCCCTAGTAACTAACAAAACTAGTAACATCATGAAACGGCTCTTACCATTGACATTGACTAATGACAAAATGTTATCCTGATGGTCAACAAGGCGTTTTACTTCCAGGATATTCCAACCTTCAGACCCATAATTAGAAGCAATCAGCCTAAAAATTACTTCCAAGATAGAGAGATGAATTGTCTAAATAAACTTGAAAATCCAGAATAAAATGTAGCTATGCTTAAATAAAACATAACATTTTCAGAAAGACACAAACTAAAACATATTCTAAAAGAGACAGTACAAGATGTGCAAAGCCATTTATTACCACTTGTAACAACAAAAACATGGGAATAAATTTTGTCAGTGTTATTATTAAGGCCTCTTGCTACAGTAACTACAGGATAAAACACTTCAGCCTAATTACTCTGAAATTCAGAGAACTGGTCAACACCAGTAGCTGCAGAAAGCAGAAGTGAAAAGTATTAGACATCTTTATAGATAAGCAAACAAAAAGCAAAAGGTCTTTCCTAAAGGCTCATTTGACTGAAAACTATTATACTAAAGGATGCAATATGCTCTAAAAAGGCAATCAAGATCACCAGGAATTAAGACCTTATTTTAACCAGTCTTGGAATTCCTCTTATAACTCAAGGGCACTACAAAAGAACTGTGTGAAGTTCAGATTGAAGTTTACATTGCATACCAATGTCTAAACATATGAAGACTACGTTTAATTTGATCCTGGTTCTTTGATCAGAATATCAGATTGCTATTTTTCAGCTAAGTGGTTAATCATACTGAGCAGTCTGTTGTTTTGCTGATTCAGTGCTCTACCTTTTCTCCTGGATTTTTTTCCATATTCTGAAATTTCAGTAATTTTATAAAATGCCCTTACTTAAAAGACTCTCCACCAACAGCAAGATGATCATTCACAGTTTGCACACATAGAAAACCCTGTCTCCAAATGACCAACAGAAACCATCACATTGTATCATTATAGTTTTGGACAGTGTAAGATCAGCAATATCTAAGCTCCCGATCTTTGGATAAGAAGGTTTCAGAGAAACATTTAACAGAAATGCAACATAACTCACTTAGCTCTTTGCCAACAGCTGCCGCAACACAATTTTTAGGCAATTCAATCAAAGCACTGATACCTTTAAAAAAATAAAGGAGGTAAGGGACAAAAATATATTTGTTGGCCACAAGAAAACACAGCAAATTGTTAATTCCTTATTAATAAAGTTCTTCATACTCTTCCTTCCACTTATAAGTTATTATCAAAATAAAAGCATATTGCACGAAGTGAAGGTTAAATGGCATTGGAAGTTAACAGATTACCTTAGGTGGCGGTAGAGCCAGGAGTTTTGGTCCTAAATCTAGCTGAACTCACTGTCAAACCTGAGGTAAAGCTGAGAGTCAATAATCTTTTTATTCTAAATATAGTTAAGATGTTTATGTTGTAATGCTAGACAATATTAAGGACACTGAGACTCTAAACATACTCAGTACCAAAGTCATTAGATACAGATGCAACCGCATTATGCATAATACTAAAATATCATGCAGAGCCAGATGAAGAAGAATAGGTCACAAGATAAAATGTCCAGCTTGCTGTTACTCTGCCTTCATCCTCCACAGAATTTCCCCATTCTGTGCTGCCACACCATTAAAGGAAAATTTCCCAAGGAATAAGCAAACTGCACATCCTGTTGACACCTTGTACACAACTTTCAACAGCACCTCATGCTAAACACTATAGCACCACTTCCAACTGGTATTTGACACAATGTTCTGTACTGAACCAAGAGACGTATTAATATCCTCAAGGATTCAGAAGGTTTTGCCTACCACTACTTCATTCTATGCAAAATAAGGAAAATATTGGTTCTATTTTTGAAAGCAATTAACAGCTTTGTAGGTATCTTTGTAAAGTATGGCAATAATAAGCAACAATGTTCTTTGCATAGACAGATAATATATAAGCTTATTAACAGAAAAGCATGATTGACATCGAGATCCAATTACATTTACCGTATTTCTATCAAAACCTGCATTTTCTACATAAAAAGTACTGATCTTAACAATTAAAAACAAAATCTTTACTGCTTTACTAGTACAAATCTTTACTTAGGAATAATAAAACTCCCACTTGTTCACGGAGAAGCCAGTCAAATGATCTGGTTTGTGTTACAGTAAATACGTATAAATCAACATCCAAGGTCTAGCCCCATAAGTTCAAGCTAATGTACAGTTACTGAGATTTAACATCTTCTAAAACTCACACAGCACAGGAGATTAAAAGTAGTCTTAATTCTGAAACTATTAAGTCTGACATTTAAAAAAATAGAGAGTGACTCTAATACATAATGTTATCATTAGAATTAAAGAGAATTTGCCAAGTTGGTTTTGCATCATTGTACAGATCTATTTCTCTTGCACTTTAACAGCTATAATGAGTCATTTACATTTTTACCTGCATCACTAAGATGACTGGTCTTACACAAGAGATCTAATTTTCGGTTCCAAACACATAGATCACTCCCTCCAGACAACCATACATCCAGTCTTTGAAGAACTGTCAAACACTGCAGAACAAAAATCAGATATATGTCCCCTGCAAAAGTTCTACAGGGAATTTCTCAGTGAAATTATCACGAGCTCTAGCCAGATAAAGCTGTAAGTACGATGAAATACAGTTCTAAGGTGTCACTTTCCCAAGCAATATATTTAATTACATACCACGTGTTACATTTTTCTGCCAACAGCTGAAAACCAGATTTTTCAATGATTTTTGTTCTACTATCAACATTCAATAAATAGTTTAACTTTAGGTTGCCACCTCCAACACAGTAACAAAATCAAGCCATAAAATGACATTTTTTCTACATCCTTTAAAAAAGAAAATTGAGTTACTAAGAGTTCCAAAAACAAATTAAGAATTATGCCCATTTCTCAGCCACTCATTATGTACCTATTCTTAAACCAAACTGCTGTTTATTTTAACACACCTGTCCATATGGCCCACAAGCAATAAATAATAGAATTATTGTATAGAACAAAACAACAGGCATACCTAGGGTTTCCTCAGCTTACCTTTACAGTAGAATGGAAACATGACACTTTCTGAACCTGTCTGCCACTAGTGCAGTCCCAAACCTGACTTTATTCATTAAGGAAACTGAAAGGTTTTCATATATTATGAATGCAACTGCTGTGTTTGTAACCAAATGGCAGATTGTGAAATATGTATGCAGAGACAGTCTTAGAAACCCTGATTGTCTTCAATATTTGGCCAGAACTACATATTAATAAAGGTCTGTTACAGATTCATTTTTGTAGCAAGGATTGCATCCTCTTGTGAGCAATAACTAATAAAATCCTAGTGTAATCCAATTAAACCTACTGGATATTATCAACCAAAAAACTTAAACGACCTGCAGCCTGCCACAATGCTACCTTTAAAAATAAAAACCAGCAGAAAGCCCACAGAAATGTTAATCCTCTCCAGATCTAAGGATACAATAACTGTTCTATCAGCTGATGCTGTTAAAATCAAATGTTTTTTTTCTTCAGAAGTATCTGGTGAAGAAAATGGTGCTATAGCTGTAATTTTCTGTGTATGTCCATGGAGCTCAAAAAGTTTTTCTCCAGTCTGAAAAATAAAAACATGGAAAACTAAGTGTAAAATTTGGAAAATGCTTACTGCAACATATGACATAGGTATCAAATTACTTTTGAAAGCAAGAATATCTGAGTCTAAAATCTCCTTTTCTAGCGTAGTTTATGGATTTACTGCTTATTACCTTGAATATTGTTCAAGATCTTACCCAGAATTAAATAACATCTTAAGTATAAGTGTAAAGGAGTAGTACATAATAAAAATCACTCTAAGAGTAAAACAAAAAAAACCAAAACAAACAAACAAAACCCCAAACAAACCAATACTCCTCTAAAGGCCCTTAGGAACTAAATTCTGTGTCAAACTCATTTCATTTCAATGCAAATATTGGTCATTCCACTTTTTTAATGGATACTACAGTAATCCAGATCTGCTGACAAATGCCCTCTCAGAAAATTATTTTTTTTATTTATTATAAAAATTTGAACTGTATTTATGGCAAACACAGTACTGCCAATCTCCTGACAGCTTTTTTTAGTATGTATATTATCTATAGCTTCAAGCTGGTGCTTTAGATAACTGCCGCTACTTCTGCTCTCTTTAGTTAGATGACAAAACCCTACAAACAGAAGCACACTCGCATTTTAAATATGCAATGAAAATACACGGTAATTATAACTGTAAACTTCTTTACACTTGTGGGTTAAGTTTCTAAATTAAAACTACAGAGGACTTGCTTTAGCAAAAACATATTAAAAATCCTACAGATAGAAAATGGAACTCAGTTCCTAAGCTGGATATCTAAATGGACTTTACATTCATAGACTGCTCAGAACACTGAGCTGATATACTCACACACATGGTTTTGAACATTCAAAATCAACTTGCTTTTCCAAGCTACAGAATTATAAAAGGTCTCCAACAACAGAAAAGCACTAACTGAAACTGCTCAAAAGAGAAGTTTCAACTTCTCCTTTCTGTATTTTAAATTTACACCATCATAAATGTCACACATGTTTCAGAAAGTTTCTAAAAAAGTTTAAAGTCTGACTTTTTTTTTTCCTTAGTTTGAATGCTTGGTACTCACAGTTTTGACAGCACAGTGCCTCCCTTTTAGACTTCATATTGAACTATCTAACTTGTATACTAGCCCTCCTTAACACAGGTCTAACATGCACACCTAGCCTATAATTTTGTTGATACAGAGACACAGAGCAGAAGAGCAGAACAGTGGGTATCACACCTACAGAGCACTGTTTCTGTTATGTTAATAAATCTAATATCTTAGAAAGGTTTTCAAAAGTTATAAGAAGATCTTCTTATGGCAAGCAATTAAGGCCTTGTTTCTGCACTACATGAAGTCTTTGACTTACACTGACTTTGGTGTCTTTCCAATACAGTTTTTGTCAGTTCTCCAGTTAGTCTAATCAGTTACATCACAAATAGATATTGCTAACAGAGCCACTGAAATGTACTTAAAATTTAAGTATATATATTAATGTCTGCAGGATTGAGACGTTGCTACATATTTGTTGAGTTAGTAGTGAACATTTCAGTGTTTACAGCAAACTCCAAACATTTTAAAAGAAGAATTAAAGCCACAAGTTCATACACACTTACACTTTTCACATAATTATTTCATGTCAAATCTTTCTAAAAATCACTATGTCTTCCCAAAACATTCTAACTTTTAAAACGTATTTTTCTCTTGGGTTCACACAATTTTTATCCTCATAGTTCCCCTTTGTAAACTAAGATTTGACAGACTCCTTACGCTTTAACATTTTTAAACAGTAGCTCTGCAGCAATTCTTCTTTATTCTGCTTTTTCACTACTAGACATTTCTAACTCTCCGTAACTTTTACCCTCTCCATAGTACACAAGCTACCCCTCCAAAAAGAGCTAACCTGAGCATTCCAAAGAAATACAATTCCGTCATCTCCTGCAGATGCAAACCTGTAATAAAAAAAAAATAATAATAACTTTAAAAGCTGTGAAAACTTCAATGTAGCATAATGTAATGGAAAAGCAGCAAACAGTTGTGTAAGAAAAATATTTACAACATATATCAGACTCTGGCTTTAAAGAATAAATATGCATTTGCAAATCCCCATTACAGTTTATAAACTGAAGCCAGTACATTTGAGGAGGTGTTTATCAACACATACTTACATAAGAACAAGGCTTTAGAAATTCAATATATACCATCATAAATAGAATCTCACATTACCAAACCAATGCTCTTGTTAAAAAAAAAAAAAAGAGATCTTGCACACCTAATAACAGCACACTCCAAAACCAAATATTATTGGTTAGAGCCAACTGACTGCAAGACATTTTAAGTTACAAACCAGGTTCGTATTAGCATGTTAATCTCACATTAACAAAGTCTGACCTACATTCAGTCTTCTTCCCTGGGCTAGAATGAACATGTTACCATCTGCCTACATTTGCACCTTAGCACCACCACAGCTACAGTGTAGCTGGAGCACCCATCCTAGCTATCTCAGTAAAAGTACTATGAGCTGAGAAAGCCTAGAACAGAAGCAACACCTTCCACAGAAAATTTTATGCAGTTGCTACCTTCAAGTACCCACCTTCTAGTTTTTCCCTTTGTTTTAAGCCTTCACCAAGGGTTAAACAGTTAACATTTAGAGAATTAGAGATTTTGTACTATGAGCTATGAAGTCATGAAGAAGAGAGGTTCTATCACTTCTGAACATTTTTCTTTCACCAGCTGTGAATGGTTTCATTAACTACATACAAATCCTTTCATGTAGTCTTTGCCATTACAGTGTTTGTGAAACTCTCTCACAGAGTAAGTTTTCAGCCATAAAGCCATAGGGTTTTCCCCGCCCCTGCTTTCTTACACATAACCTCCTGGTTTATTCTATTATAGTATTTTAAAAAAAAATATATATAAGCTGTGCTTTCTTCATATCTTTCATTGTTTTACACCCAATCAAGCCCCTCAATTAAAAAGACTAGTGGAAAAACCAAACTCCTATGCACACCTATGACAACATTAATTTCTTATCTTTAGTTGCCTTTTAGCTCTATTATACCTTGTTTTGTCACAACATCAACAATTTAAAATAGTAAGACTATCACAATTCATCAATAAGCCTTTATATCCCAGTTACTTTCTGGAATAGTATTTAGAGCTGTGTGCCACTTTAACAAAATTCTGGGAAGAAAACTTGTGTTTCAAAGAAGGCATGAGTGTAACTCATCAATGCAGAAGCTCAATAGAGTGCTGCTTTGTGTATTTCCCCTGCACCTCCTAACCAGGATTTCTGTTTAAATACAAAGGTATATTGGGGAGTCAGCCATCCTACAATTACATTCTATTCACCATGGTGGAGATTCATGAGTCACCTGATTTTTTCCCAATCGTGATTACCATCATCCATAACCTTGTCTGTTTCCTGAAGGAGCAAGAAATGGTCAAATGAGCAACAAAAAAGGCTATTCTTAAAATATGTTATGAACTCTGTTTAGTTTAATGTGTCAAATGCTAGAGTACTACATGTAATTTTATCTCAGTCCATTTCATGGAAGACTCTTGCTGAGGTTTAGCGTTCTTCAGTGATCTTCCAATCAATACGAACCTTATTTCATGTTCAAAAAGTACAAGGAAAAGAAAAGAAAAAAACTTTCTGTTACACTTATACAGGATTTATTTAGTATCTTCAAAAACCAATCTGAGAAAATTTTCCACTCACTGGTTTTAGCTGAGCCACTGAGAAAACAAGAAAATCCTTCTGCAAAATTTTCAATAAGATGATATTATCTGAAGACTTGAAGCGTGAAACCTGGCTTACAATAGTTGACAAAAAGCACACAATGGAATAGCTGCAGAAACTAAATAAAAACATTTCAGAAGCTGAGTAACAATACTAATTTTATAAAAAGAATCAAGTGAAAAATATTATCAGCTGTTTAACAATCCAGAAACTACCATATACTTGATAAATAAAACCTTAAAATTACTGCCCAGTGAAGCGACTATTAAACTCCTCAAACTCTCAGAATATTAACCAGGTATGTAACTTACTCCTTATCCATATGCTATTTTATAATCTATTTTCAATGCAGCCATCCAGGCTTTAGTTTTACACTGATGATCATTAGTTTAGCTTCAATAATTTACCTGCTACCACACAATGAAGCCCAAAATGGTAAAAAGATTTCTTTGCATCAGACAGTGTGTGCCATCTACAGATACTCTCATATTTCTATAAAGACCAATTACATTCATCAAGTACGTGTTCTGGGAAAAGTATACTTTGAGGAAAGGTTATTTTAATAACTTGTCTGTGGGAGAAAAGGACTGAAAAAAACCACAAGATTCTTCTGTTTCTGTAAGAATCTCCTGTAGGATTACTATAATGTAGAAAAATAAGTTTAAAGGCAATGCATGTAACTTTTGTAATATATACATAGTTATTACATTAAGAATGGAAACTGACATACTAAAACTTCTCCATACAGTCTTCTGTGAAATTTGTATATATTTATTTACTTATTTTTAATTTATTTTCTACTGTTTTTGTAAATATAAATATAAGATTCTGCAGGCATTCCAAATTTGGAAGATACCACCTGCCCAATCAATGTGCACAGGGAAGGAGAGAACCTCCCTTCACAAAACAGCTGCTGTACACTGCAAGGATATAAGCCAAACTCTTACCCATGTTAACTTTGTGCAGTGTATTGATTAATATATTCTAAATCCCCTTCTGTGCCTAATTCATAAAATATATAAATTACTCCAGCTTCTTAATGGAGAGACTCTTGCCTACTACTCACATTCTTAGTTCTAAAGATTTTCTATTTAATTCTCCAAATCAGTCAAGAGTCACTACACTTACCATTGACTAAAGACTTCATAACTTTACTTTTAAGGCAGATAAATATCTCCTCTCTTGCAGCATTATTAATAAGTTATATTAGAGAACATGCAAGGCTAATTCACAGAAAGATAGGAAAGAAGCCAAGTTGTAACATAAAACCACCATAATTCATTCGCTCAGTCACACTTCCAAAGTGGCAATGGTAAATGTAGTGACTTCATCTCTGCTTCGTAATCTACTTTTCAAATTTTAGATAACTCCATCCTCAGAGTTTACAATAAAGTTGGAGCTAGCTACAAGGATCTAGGAACAGAACCAATAAAGACTGTCATGGAACATTACAAAAATTAAAAAATAAAAAATAAAAGAAGCGCAAAAAGCCAAAAATTGGGAGAGTGAAACAAAGAAACAGTCAGGTTTCAAAGAAGTACAGCAAGTGGAACAAGATCAAATTGGAGGAGACAAGTAATGCAGAAATTACACATACACTGAATTTTACTAAGTAGTCATTTTGAGTAAAGTGGTGAAAATTTCAAAACTTGAGAAGTTCAGAAAAAAGTTGCATTAACTGAAGCTCAAATGAATCAAGCACTAGAGTTTCAAAAGAAAGTATAACAAAATACTAGAAAGAAAGTAACAGAAACATTCAATATTGCTGAGAATGCCGTGTCCATTGCTACAGTGTATCTGTAGGAGTCTTATTGCATTGCCTTGTAGAAGCAAAAGGTGAAATAACAGCTGTCCTCAATTCAAAAACATAAAACACACGCATCCAGAACAGAAGCAAACACTAAAGCACACTGTCCTGAGCGAAAGTGTGTGCATGCATGCACAGAAGGGAACGTTCAACCCAGGAACACCTTAAAACAGAAGGGCTGAATTAGCTAAAGGCATTTATTTCAAACAAAAAACATAACTCCATCACCATTATTTTCTAATGAAAGTCTAACAGAGGCCAAAAGATGCAGTAACATACCAAGAAAAGGGAGTGTTCATCCCATGCCTTTTTTAACTCCAGGCTTTTTCTGCCCACCCCCAGCAAAAATAAAAAGAGAGGATTAAAAATATTACTACATTTTAATAAATATTCTCTGAAGTAGTGCCAAGGATGCTGTGAAACAATTTGAAATACAATTTCATACCTGCAGTCATCTATTTGCACTAGAAATCGTACTATATCTTGATGACCTTTCAACACAATGAGCTCCGTGTAAGGATTCTGTATTTGTTCTTCACCAATTGTCTGTACAGATGATTTCTAAAATTAATAAAAGAGAAGTAAATTTATTTTGTACTAACATAATTTTTTTCACCATGTCTTTGCAATGCCTAATAATTGACTTAAAGACTCGTGTATGAACATACAGATATATTTGCAGTTAAATTAAGTTTCTGAAAATCATTATAGAAGATCATTACTTAATTATTCCAAATAAATAATCTTTCTATAGCATGTATTTCAAATTATAATATAGCATTTTCTGTTTAACAAAAAACATTTTTTACTCCTTTAATCACTGACACAGTGATGAAAACACAGTTTAGTCATGAGCCGTCATGTGGAGCCAGCTTCATGACTCAATTCACCATACATTCCTTTTTGCGTTAAATCACACCTCTTCCAAAAGGTCTGTGAACCCATCATATCATATCTTTCATCTACTGTTCAATTTTAAAATCCTATATTAAGATGACATATTTAAAATAAATAAGTGCTGTCCTGTTACATAATATATAAATAATCTATCGGGACTCAATTAACAAAACACCAAAAGAAACTGCTTTAAAAAAAAAATAAATAAAAAAGAGAATGATTAATCATTTTATAGAACAGCATCTGCAATTATTCCCAACTAGACTACTAATTAAAAGAACAATCAATCACTCAGAGCAAGCTGATCACCAGGCAGGGTCAATACAACATTGCACAGGACTGCAGTTTCAGGGCACACTAGTTCTGCTGATCTCAATCATCATTTTGTTTCAACAGAAGACAACTCTTCTGTATTTAGGACTTCCACATTCTAGAACAACTTGCTACTAGACATTATTTAAAAAGAAAAAATAATCTAAATAGCTTAGTAGTAACTCAGCACTCTCCTCCTTCCAGATTTATTTTGCATCACAGTCACAGTCAATGTCATCTTACTTCCAGGACTCTCTTCTTCAATAACTTAAACAGAACCTGCACTGTACAACAGTAATTACTGAACACTGTACAACATGCAGCATGCATGAGAGGTAACCCTACGTGAAAGACAAATGTATTATCCTCAGAAACTTCAACACTTTCTTGAGTGAATAATAAATTATTTTCTATTACTTCCATATTGGTGCTCTGATACTATTCTTCAGAAGTTAAGAATGACGAAGTTAATAAATAGGGAAAGAAATCTGTGTTTATTTTTAAAATAAAGAGGTTGTCAAAATGCTAGTTCTTGTGATTTTATCTTGATTTTGTGCTATCTGATGCATTCCATGAAGCAACTGTTCCTCATTTTATGCAATTATGTGAGAATAGCACTTCCCATTTTAAATAATGTAAGTAGAACCTGCATAGTTACAAAGAAAAGTTGGACAAATATGGAAACTTGGAGTTCAGCTGTCAAAAGCTAAACAAACCATTCCTTAAAAAAAAAATTAGAGTCCTAAAAATCCTAAGCAAATCTCAGCATCACCAGATGACATTAACAATACTGCAGTCAGAAGACTTCCATTTTTATTTACTAAAAGAAACATGCATTCACAGAACAACAGTAGCATTGCTTTGGAAAAGTCATAATTTGTTACATTAACATCCTGATTCTATATTCTGTTGCTTTCTATTCAGTACAAAGCAGCACTACTTCTTTTGAACAATATGTCTAATCTTATTTTTTCTGAATTCTAAGAATGCTTGCTAATATTGAAAGATACAGTGCTGATGAATTACTATAGATAACAACAATAACAATTTTTCCCCCAGTACTGTCACACAATAAGCCATGCTATCTTTAGATTATTTGTTAATATTTCTTGGAGTGCTGAATTGGTTACATGTGCATTCTTTCTCTGAAAAAAAATCTATTTTTGGTATAAACTATTAATCGAACTATCTTGTAGCAACACCCAAGTTTTTAGAAGAAAAAGCTATTATAGATGCTGATGCTAATGGAATCCACTCCAGACTTGCACGTTTTCATGCAGGACCTGTAAGCATCACTTCAAAAATCACTAAAAAACCAGAACATTAATCTCAGCTCCAGAACTTCCTACAACCCCTGTGACATGATGCATTTAAAAGTGGCATTTTTCAAAAGCAATTCACAAATAAAAAGGGATGCAAGAGTATACAGACCTACTTATGTACCTATTATACAGCATGACAAATTAGATTATATGGAGCATGATGCTACTGCAGTTAGACTGTTCCCATTACCAGAGCCACCCTGCTGATATCATACACCATGGCCATCAGCTTAAGAGATTCAGGAGCTTAAGTCTAAATGATTTTCAGTTGCATAGTTAAAAAATAAATGAGTAAGGAGAAATTTACATTTGAGGAATTTAGAACAGCTCTGCCAGAGGCTTTCTCTATCCACCCAATGAAACGTTGCTCCAATACATCTGGCCTTTTCATGACTGGCTGAAGCCATAGCACATGAAATAATCACCTTAAGTCCATAGACAACACACTGCTATGGGCTTCCTCATCTATTTAAGAAGACTACAGAGAGAATTAACGGTTACCAAAATGGTCTTTTGATTAACAATATTACCTAATGTAGGAAAGAAAAAAAAAAATAGTTTGGGGACTAAACCTTGTCAATACTTCTTACTCAGTTTTTCCACAGAGAAGCAAAACAATCACCATCATGCAGCAAACCAGTAGTGGCAATGGAAACAGAGGTCCTGTGGATAGAGTTTAACCAAGCTACAAATGGCAGAATGGAAGAACTGGAACACACCCTGATTTATGTTCATGCTTTATTAAATCACAGTATAATTAACCACAGTCAATGTTTACACTTCGGAGAGGCACACACACCAACATAATTTTCTAGCACATCTTGGAAATCTGCTGCATATTTCCCATCTTCCTTTTAAAAATAACTGCATATGAACTGGAAATATGACTGCAATACAACCAACATTTTGACTGATGACAAAGGTCAGAGGCATTCCCAGACATGGTCATTCCAAATGGCTTCAGACTCAAACTTCCATCAAAGTAACTACTGGCATCTGAAATCAACCATCATATTGTCATGGCTTTCTCACACACAGCAGCTGAAAAATAATTACTTCCTTGTATTTGTCCAGATTACAAAAGCACTAAGTGATGGGAGCCCAGTAACAGTGTTAATTAACTCTTGTTAAGTCCAGGCTGAGAACTTCAGCAGAGTCCTACGGACAAGAAAATCCCAGTAATGTCTCCCTCAAATCCAGTAAAACTCTTCTTTCTGAGTATGGCAACAGGAAGGATACCAGTGTTCAGTGCACTACACAGGCCTAATTATATGGATGAGAAACTAAAAAGAAATGCTACAAGATTACTACAAACTACAACTAGGCTACATGACTAAGAAGTTACTGCCTTTAATTTGCACTATTGACGGTGAAGTCCCCAGGGCAGGACTCCATACGCTGGCAAGTTATACAACATAACTCCCACTCGCCCAGGACGCACTGAGCCACGGCGAAGCCAGTGCACTCCTGACTGCGAGGGCTCCCAAGCCCGTGGGTTTGCTTTTGTGTTATTTTTCACCTCTCGCCTTTCTCTTTAACGAAGCTTGTAACCTTCCCTAACAGCCAGAAAGGCTCACAGACCGCCAGCTGACCGTGACGGGGCGCAGGGCCCAGCCGCGTCACCCCTGGACAGCAGACCCGCCCGGACAGAAAGGCCACGGCCAGCGCGCCCCTTCCTCACAGCGCTCCCCCCAGACCCAGAGCTCCCCACGGCCTCCCACAGCCGCCGTGCTGCGTGAGAGCAGCTGCTCCCACAGGCAGCCCCCCCGGCCCGGCCCGTGAGGAGACAACGCTCCCGCGCCAACGGCCCCAACGCTCCTCCTGTCCCCGCCTCCCGCCGCGAGCTGCTCAGCCCCCTTCCGCCACGCCCGCCCGCCGCACTACCTCCGCCAGGCCCTGCGGCTCCCGGCCGCCGCCGATCAACCACCGCAGCATCGGGACCGGCACCTGTGTGCCCCCCACGGGCGGCTCGCTGCGGCAGCGGGACTGTCCCCGCCGCCTGTGGCACCCGGCGGCTCGGCGGGATGGGCGGGGCGGGGCAGGGGGGGCCTCCCGCTGGCGGAAAGGCCTTCTTAATCGAGCTCCCCGCGGAGCGCAGCCCTTGAGTGGGCGGGGCCGAGAGGGGCCTAAGCAATCGATCGCCGAGTGGCTGTGCTGCCGCCGCCGCGGGGCGCTGTGAGGGGCGGCGGGGGGGTGCGGGCTGTGAGGGGGTGGCGGGACCCTCAGGCTGAGGGTGTGAGCCTGTGGGCAAATTCTGCAGCTATAACTGCCAAGCGTATTAATTACACATGACAGACAAGTAGAAGTAGCTTTTTATGTACTGCATCTGGAATATTGTGTCCAGTTCTAGGCCCCTCAGTTCAAGAAGGACAGGGAGCTACTGGAGAGAGTCCAGCATAGGGCAACAAACATGATGAAANTGAGGGTGACAGACACTGGAACAGGCTGCCCAGGGGGGTTGTGGAGTCTCCTTCTCTGCAGACATTCAAAACCCACCTGGACACCTTCCTGTGTAACCTCATCTGGATGTTCCTGCTCCAGCAGGGGGATTGGACTGGATGATCCTTCGAGGTCTGTTCCAATCCCTAACATTCTGTGATTCTGTGATTCTGTGATTCTGTGCTGTCTTCCAATCTCATATAAAATTTCTGCTACAACGAAAGAATAATTATTACCATTTTATTGTGACTGTCTTATCTGTTTCCTGCAGTAAACAACAACCAAAATTTTCTGTGTATAACACATTTCCCTTGGCTGTGGCTGTTTTCATTCTCCTTCACTGAACCTCTTTTAGGTCTGCAATGTCCTTCTTGGGATGGAGCAACAAATATAGATGAGGCTGCACCATCGGGCTAAACCACAGCCTCATGCAATTCACCATCCTGCCCCTCCTCTGTCCTTAACACAATGATCTTGGCAGCCATTTCGAATTTTAAGTGCACATGGGGTATGATCACAAAACCCAACCCAAAAGGCCTCACAAACCCCATTCCTGAGCAGATACAGGTAACAAACAACCCCCTAACATGTATAAATATGTCCAACAGGCACTGCTCGGTACATCTGAATCTACATATTTCTTTTGTCTTGTTGCCTTTTTCAGGTAATCAACACCACATGATATCATGAGACATAACTGAGATTTGACAGATACTTAGGGCAGGAGATAATGGTGGTGTGCTAAAACCTGAACTTTTAGCGGTGACCAACCTGTACATGGAAAGCATAAGATGCATCCTACATCTAAGATGAAATGCTGCTCTAGTAATGTAACTTTTATAAGTATTGGTAGCATGTAGTCTGAATGTTGCCATTTGTTTACTTATGTGAATTCTTTGTAGCTTCTCAGCAAACTGAAGTTGATGACAGCCATAAACTAATTTTAAAGCAGGATATCTCTACTCCTACTTTAACATACTCCTGCTTTTCCATTTCAGGGCAGGTGTACTAGACTCCCAGCTCAGATGTGGTGTTCCTGCAGAATAAGGGCACCACCAGTTGGACTGCTTTGTGCCTGTAGCTGCATCTGCCAGGGTTTCCGTGGTAATATTTTGTCATCACCAATCTGCTCTTCAGCAGCCTCCCTAAATAATTTAGTACCTTCTCCAAAGTAGCAACTGTTGACTTGTTTCACTGCATTTCATACGTTGGAAAGAAGTAGCAGCACAGATAATCCACGACAGACTGACCATAACCCCCCATTCCACAACTCCTTGCACTGCTCAGGAAGAGGAGGTAGAGAAATTGCAAGTGAAGTTGAGCCCAGGAAGAAGGGAGGGGTGGGATAAAGGTATTTGAAGATGTGTTTTTTTGTTTTTCATTATCCAGCTCCAATTTGATCGGTGATAAATTAAATTATTTTCCCAAAGTCAAGCCTGTTTTGCCTGTGACAGTAATTGCTGAGTGATCTCCCTATCATTATCCTGAACCACAAGCCTTTCATCATATTTTCTCTCCCATGTACACCTGAGGAAGGGGAATGATAGAGTGGCTTTGTGGGCACCTGGCATCCAGGCAAGGTCAACCCACTACAGATGGACTTCGGGAGAGTGTCTTTTGTCTCGTTAATTAAACCTAATTTCAGAGCTCTGCTTCTGAGCATCTTTGAATTCCTTCTTTAAACTAGCAGTGCAGTCTGCATCCAGCTATTTTACTCCATTTTTCATTTATTTGCCTTTGTGTGTCATACAAATTTCTGTATACTTCCTTCTTGTAATCTTAAAAAAACAGTTGTTTTTCGAAACATCTAGGGTATTGTACGCTTCCTGGAAGCAGAAATGACTTCTCTGTTTCCCAGTGTAGATTCTACATGTGCTGTGTTTGTCGTGATTTCTAGGTGAAGAGTACGATCCACCACAGTGTTCCAGTGGCCAGGCCGAGATGCAGTGTCTTCCACAGCGTGATGGCTTGTTGCTGTTAACCACTGGCCATTGTTAAAGGGTTGTGTTAAGGCTCTTAAACAATACGGAAGTGGTGGGTCAGTTCGAGAATAACTGTCACTGCAGGAAATTTGCAGCACATGTTATGATTACACTTTCAACAGGAAACTCTCTTCCACAAACACGACGTTTATTGTTCCCAAGCCTTTGTGGCTAAATGGAGGAATACTTTTTCTTTCTAGCTTTTAGCACTATTGCTTCCCTTTTAATTCTTCCCAATGAGGTCCTGGCCTCTGCTGTAGTGGTTAGGCACAGAAACTGTCCCTGGCTTACCTCTTCCTCTCTTAACTAAAATTTCCATCATGTCACATTAATTGTATACCTCTTGCCTGGCTTCTCTTCTTATATCAACCAAATACACTAACATAAACGTCTAAAAATCCCGAGTCTTCACAAACAGCAATTTTACAGTCACCTTAGTAGACTGATAACACGAATGCTAACAGTACTACGGGTTTTGGATGCTTAGCATCTCTAACTCTCCTCCAAAGGATGTTACATTTTTTTTTTTCCCCACCATATTATCCCAAAAATAATAATCAACTATAAGAAGCTTTTTGCACAGTCATCTGCAGTCCTGTTACTAAACGGCAGAATGCCTTAATTTACTACAGGCATCAAGACACCTAAACAAATGCATGTTGTTTGCTCCAAGAACTTGCATATATGTATGCATAGGTGTCTACATGTACGTACAAAACACACAGGTAGAGATCTGTGTCGCTAACATACATGGACATCGGAATTTATTTTTCTGTAGGAGAGAGAAAAGCTTATCAATGCACTGACATTGCTTCACTGTTTACAAATTGCTGAAGCCTATTGCACTTTCCTCAAATCACACAATTCAAATTTTCCTATAGATTGCATTTGTTGAATAGAGTAGCTAGGAACAAGTAAACAGCTTACAATCAGTCTTATTTTAAGAATTACTTGGGGAGACTTTTACAAAGAACGTATTGGAAAATGTTCTTTTAAAGTTGCTTCTCTAAATATATACCATTGAGATATAGTTAGTTGTGATTCAGTTTCAAAATCCATGTCTAATCCAGACAATATTTTCCCTTATATCTAATAAATATGTCAATTGAAAAGTGCCTGCAAGGATTTCACACTCTGTCAGGATCAAATACAGTCCAAAACACTTTACATATTAAAGAAACAGAGTTAGAAACAGAGTAGTCCAGCCAACAGATGATGTTTCAATGGACAGCATGTATTATATAGCTCCACAAACAGCATATGTGCCTTAAAAATCTATTCTGCTGTTCCTTACATTCAATGCCAGTTAAATCCACCTCTTGGCTAACCTTGCATTCCCTAGGTCAGGTGAGTGACAACGAATACTCAGACATCCATTATTCCCATAGAGAAGTTATCCCTTTCAATCTGTAGGCCATCTTAGAGGTACAACCTGGCCCTGGATGGCAGGGGATAACACAGCTAAGTGTCCCTTACTTCTGGTGTTTGAGGCCACCCTGCCTAACCAGCTCACTTAGTGAATGAAGGTGATTAAAAGCACAGAGAAAATACACGGACCCTGTGGCTCCTGCCAGCTCAAGATCTCTGTGTAGACCTGCAATGGGCCACCAGGGCAACCTGGGAGCATTCCTTCAAGCATTTGATGCGTTTTATCACATCACCACTTATGTTGCATCTAACCATCAGGAGATCATCCAGCAATGCCACTCAAGCAAATTGAGTTCCCCCTCCTCACCTGAGTCCACAATATGCTAGGCTTGGTATATTAGCTTGATCTAGGCGAGCCTGGATCTAAACTCTGCTAGGAACTTGCTAAGGAATGGAAGTGCACCCACAGGTCATAACTGGCTGGACTTTGAGTATCCTGAGAGGGTTTATGCAGTGCCAGTCCCAGCACGGTCTGTGAGAGCAGGAATGTTTCTCTGTGGAAGGAGGGATTAGCTGCTTCCATCAAGAGTAGCTAGAGTTGCCCATGGGCCAAAGAAGTGCATGGATTCAGATATATAAAAACAAATAATTTTGCATTTTACCAGATTTTTGGGGCTGCGAGAAAAGGCTTTGTCACTACCAGTCCCCTATTTGTCAACATCTTGAACTGTCCTTGACGACACATTAGAAATGCACGTGTTGCCCAATTGTATGGGATCCCCTTTTCATTCTGTCTTCTTTCTCTGTTGATCAAATGTTCCATTATGTGGACAAATACTCAATAACCCTCCCCTAGAGACAGACGTCCTTCATGGTCCACCTTACTACAAAGACAGCCAAGTTCCCAGCTCTTTGGCCCTGGAGCAGCTCACTCGATGGAATGATTCAACAGTACATACCTGAGTGCTTTAGGGTCTTACAACTGGTGCAGGTCATCATAAAAGCTAAAATGGACACAGGTTGCACAGTACTCCCATCCACTCCTTTGCAGAGAATTTCAAGAGGCTGGGGAGAAGTGGAGAAGGGTATCACATTGCTCCTGACTGAGTGAAAACTAAACAGTGACTTGGTCAAATTCTTAAGGAAATGGGATCACCTCTCTCCCCTTGGCTTTAGATTTAACGTCTAAGTGTGTAAAATTAATATTAAGTTCTTCCATCTGGTCTGAATCATAGAAGTTTGCCAAAAGTGCTGTTGAGGTTACCTGCATGTTTCTAACAGCAAGAATTTGTATCCAGTTGTAATTTCTGGCGAAGATTCAAGTCAGTTCTCACTTTTGTCACATTGGGTTCACAATCCCCTAATTTAAAGTCAAGACTTAGTTTTAATACTAATTAAATTGATTAGTAGTATGATCTGTATATTCCCATTTTTAATGCTTAATTTGCTGCATTACATAGTTTATTTGTGCTTGGATGATGACTCTTCTGCCTCCATGAACTCTGTGGCCTTCTCTGTCACATGGCTGATGTTACCTAGTGTTTTCTACTGTATGTTGTGAATAAATATGCTTATATTTTGCATCTTGTGTTTGGTTTACATTTTTTTGTTAAAAGAAGCATAGTAGCCTGCATAGAGCCATAAAGCAGTGTTTCCCTTTGCAAAGTAAATCGGTTTGCTTCTCCAATGCCCATTTCTCATATTCTTGCTGAAGGACCAAGGAAGCAGGTGCAATAAAATGATGTAACACCTTCATGAGTTCCTAAAATCTGACTGTACTTTGTGGAGAAAATGGAGTAAACATTTTTTTTAATCTGACAGTACGAATGGCAACCTGCTCTGATCTTAAGTGTGATGTCAACATAAGCCCCCAGGTGGCATTCTAACCTTGTTTTTCTAAACCATTTGTTTTCATAAGGAATGGATCTGATTCTTTTGTTTAAAAGAAATCTTCTTCACCTCCATGATAGATTTGAACAAAGAAGTTGCAGCTGCACTCAGCCGATTTTTTTTTCAAGTTTCCAATTTGTATATGTTCTGGTACTTCAAATGCAGTAGCTTCAAACCCAGCTTGAAATCTGACAGATGTTTAACGGAATCATGTAAATTATACTAGATTCCAGATATTAAAGTCCGTGAGATGACGATGTCCTGTGACAGATATTCAATAAAAGACACCAGTCAAATTTTAAAGACCACAATTACAGTAAAATTAATTACATTTCAAAAAGTTTATGAGAAAAGTGTAAGTGAAATTATGACTAATACTTTACAGCAGTAGTTGATGCTGGGTCACAGTGAAATCCAGGCAGAATTTCATATTATGGCTACGTGAAACCAAAGGGATTCTGGTGGGATTTTTATTCCCTTCCAAGAGTAATAGGTAGACCTTTGCAAAGAGCATGATTTGCACCTCATAACTCAGGCATCCAGTTTAGGTGCTGAGGGTGCTGATGGTTCATCTTCAACTCTCTCAGTCATCGGAGGAAGGATGGCTCCCACAGAGATTGACTCAGACTACCCCAGGTAGCTCCTCATCTGAGTTGCTTCCCTGTTGAAGCATTTCTCTCCCCATCAGCTTCACAGTTCAAATGCTGGGGTTTAGTGTCACTCTTGTAGTGTTGTTTCCCCTTCAGACATCTCATACCCAGTTGTTATGCTGCTGGTGAATGCCTATGTACTATCTGCCACACTGTCTTGAATGTATGGAATAAGTGCCAAGAAAAAAAAATTCACTTCCCTCACTCAAATCTCTTCTTCCAAATCTCCTTTGCAACAAAACCCACGACTTCCTTAGAAACCACTGGGCTGAAGTGCTGCAAGTTGTCCTTAGGGACTGGCCAAAACTGTCACCTAACCATGCGCTCCATGGGCTGCCCTGTCTGTCTCTCCTTGCAATCTCTGTGTTTCTATATATGGATTATAACCTCTTTGAAAGGTAGATCATTCTAGTTTATATTTGTGCAGCACTTAGACAAATGGGATCTTTGTCGCTCTTTAAGATTCCGCTGGGATGCAGCAGCACAAATACACAGTAATCATATTTAATAAAGCAAATGGAGCGAATTTAAATTACTGCTTCAAATACATTGGTATGTAATAGGTCATAAATAAAAACCAACCTACACAGCGCCCTGCATATCTTTCAGAATGTACTTTAGGAGGAGTCTCTAAGTCACAGTATCATCAACCATACTTCCTAAAGCAACAAAATCCAAATTGTTCCAGCAGTATAAGACTGTGGGTAGCCAGGAGACAGAGGGGAAAATTTTAAAGTTCAAACTTTCATGTGTCGTGTTGTGTTTCAGCCCTAAAACTCCCAACAGTACATCTGAAAAGTCATTTCACTATATGTTTAGGGACTAAACTGCAGTTCATGCTAGTCATTTGCAGGTGGGCTTTGGACGGACATATGAAAAACTTCCTTGAATTTAAATGTATTTTGAAACAAAGTTGTGTATGTTTGTGCTCAAAGACTTAGGAATAACGCTGTCTTGTAGTGTGCACATGACATATTTCTGTTCAGTGACCTTCCTATCGGACAATCACATTTTTCACTCTGTGTTTACTAATGGCTTTTAGGTATGGTTATAGTTGAGTGTTAACCATAGACTTCTAATTTTAATATCATGTCCCCTTCACAGTAAGTGCAAAAATGGTCACAGGGTATTCTCTTCTTCCCTAACTCAGAAATGGTTGAGAGATTCCTATGCCCTTACAAAAAATTCCTCTTGAGAGGTAAAGTATAGACTGACAGCTGATCATAATAAAGTTTCATGCATGTAGCAAAGAGGTCAAAAACGGAAAAAGTCTCACTGTCTTAGCTGCAGCGAATACTCTGGTGGCTGCAGCAAAAGCTTTCAATACCTAAAGCACATTAAGTCACCTCAATGAGATGATGGGTCACTTCTTGTTGTCCTCTGGGGCCTTGCCAAAGAAGAAATTGTTAAAAGTCCTTTACTGTTAATTGTTTAATTCCATTGGTGTGACATTCCATTTCTGGCAGTGTGACACAACTGCGCAACTAATCTGTGCAGCTGCAATGGTGAGGTACTTCTAGTACAGATATGGGTTTATGAAGATCAACATACAGAACACTAGTGAGACCTGACTCACTGTGTTACGTGCAAGCCTGGTGCTTCTGTCAGAAAACATCAATTCACACCCACATATGAGAAGGGAGGAGTCACTGTAATCCCAACACTGATCACATGAGATGGCACCAGAAATTCAGCACAATCAAACACAAGTGGAAAGGGGAGAACAGCTCTCCCTCATGTATCGTGGAGACACTAGAAGGCTGGGAATTGGGAAGGGGTTTTAATCAAAAGCAAAGTTTCAGTGGGAAAAGTCCGTAAGGGGTTATGCAATAGCATGTGGCCAGCCTCAGAAAGGGCCTATAGGGACAGAGGTGGTGGTTGTCCTCAGAAATCCCTTCCTGTGCTCTTGTCCTGGTGCAGCAGGCTGGCATAAGGCCATTAGGTACCCACTTCAGCCGTACAATTAGATGGGAATAAAAGATGCATATACGTTGCTCTAATCTCTGAACTGAGGATGGGAGTGATGGGGAAATTTCACCATTTATTTGCCAAAGCCCAATCTAACGAAGTATTTCCATCACATTTCCAATGTGCACTGTATGAGTTGGGTCACCAAAATACTAAAAGGCAAGTCCGTGTCTAAGTATGTTTCCTGAACGCTATGTGCACCACATGCTAATACCTGGATTTCATGTGGCATGCCCTTTGTTCCCACTCAGAACAACAGAATAAAGCCACATCCTTGAAAATATTTCATCATTTCATTCATTTATTCCAATCAAGTAACTGGGAACCAGGCAACTGAATATCTGAAGGAGTGAAGGCTCAGTCATAAAAGGTGACATCCAATCAGACTGTAAACTCCAGTGCTGCTGTTAAGAAATATACTAGAGTTACATGAGCACCATATACTGAGTTTTTTTCTTTCAGTCTGCGGAGTTTGAAATAAAATGTCATTCAACTTTACATAATAAGTTCAAACAAAAATTATAATTGATGAGCCATAATGATTTAAAAGATTAGCTAGGGAACAGTTCTTCTCTACGCATACCATGGTTAAAAAATATTACTATATTAATTCATACTATGTCATTAAATAAAATGGTTTTCTAATTCTGACTTCCTTCTCTGTATGAAACTACTGAAATGCCACAAAAAGACAGCAGTATTAGGCCATATCCTTTGCTCCCTTTTCATACAAATTCCCCCTTGAAGTAATGAGTAAGGTTAAGTCAGGAGCAGCCTCATTTTCTTTGGCCTTGATCTCATAAATCCTTGCACAATGTACAGCTGGAAGCTTAAACGTGTTGCTCTCAAGGCTAATTTTGTGACAGAAGAGTCTGGATGGTGTAGCGTAGTGTGTTTGAGTGCCAGCTAACCAGCTGTGTCGTTTGTCCTGTCACTGTACTGCCTTTCCTCAACTCCTCCCATGTGAATCTTGCCTTGGTTATTTTCTGGAGCAAGTATGGGCAGATGCTGCATGTGGGCTACAAGGAAAGTTAGGAGAGAGCTGCAATCTTCCACTTAGTGCATGAGTTATTCACAAGAGCCTGGTCTCTTACACTGTTCTCTTCATGGTGAGAAGTGAAAAAAAATTGTAAAAAAGCAGTTAAAACGACAAGCCAGTGAGACCAGAAGCCTTGGTCAAAGGAACAATGCTGGTGTAAAAGCAACATGAATTTCAGGAGAATTAGTTCCTCTGACTAAACAGCAATCCTCGGAATTGCACTCCTCCTCCTCTCCCACTTCTCTTTTAGGACAGGCTTTGTTGATACCAACACCAGGTCAGGTTATCTCTTCTTTCAATACCACTTTCTTGAGTAGTGCACTGATCTCCACAGGGTCCTGGCTGGAAGGGCATTTTAATAGGCTTTCAGTCCTTTCTAAATGTTCCTCTTCTTTCCTCCCAGACATTCTTCCTACAGAAGTCTGTCTCTTCAGAAATAAATTTTAAGCCAGAAAAAGCTACTCTGTTCGGTAACTCTCATCTTCTGTATAACACACACCAGAAAACTTCATCCAACCTTTTCTATAGCAAATTTCCATGCAAGCTGCAGCAAGTCCTCATAAAGGCAGCCACTCACCACGTAGGGACCTCGTGCGACAGAATCTGGCACATATGAGGTCAGGCTACTTCAGAACTTGGTTCACTCCACTATTTAAAACATTTTAAAATGTCTTGAAATATGTCTGGCTATAACATCCAACTACAAGGACCATTGTATGTCTTTTTCTGCCAGATTTCAGTAGCTAATTCATTAATTGCCAGTCAACTCAGCAAAGTGACCAACTAAGTACTTTTCTGTACTTTTATGTACTTTCTTGTACTTAAAAATTTTTTTTGTTCTTTCACAGATACGTTCTTGCTCTCCATCTCAGCAGCTGGGCTTTCTTTCCTCACCTCTTTATTGTACTAGTGCTGTGAGCTTGCACACTTGTTTATACCTCCTCTTCTGTCCACAGACTTGTGATAGCACAAGCACTGTGGCATTGTCTCACCTTGTTTCACTACTCATCTTTAATTAAATAGGAAATCAAAGGGTTATGTCTACCAGACACCATACGAAATTTTCAGAGAGAACTGTAGTTGAGCCAATCCACATAAGTAAAAACTTAACTTCTAAGATGACTAAAATCTAGGCTCTGGGAACTGCTGAGCCCTGTTGATTAAAGTTCATACCTCACCTGAACGCAAGTTTCTAAAAAACAGTTATCAGCATAGAGTCTTGCTTATCCTGAATTCACCAGAAGATAATATGGCTCCTATGTCAGCTGTGGGAACTCAGCCATGGTAAAGCATAATCCTGTTTGGATCATGATGCTGACGTCAAAAACATCAAGAAACATTTGCCAGATAGGCAGCCTCAGACTGGCTGAAAGAATTAGGGGACAAAAAAGACATGTTCCTGCCCTGTGGCTACCCATATCTCCCATCACGTGTTGTGAGGGAATGGGGAAACTTCGGGCCCATAGCTCCTCTGAGGGCCTTGAAAACTGATGGAGAAGGAGTGCTGCTCTTGGGCAGATCCAAATGAGGTGGTGCTGTGGCACTGCAGCTTTGATCATATTCAGTACCCTGGCAGGTTCAAGGGGAACCTCCTGGGCGTGAGCTTACAAAAGGATGAAGGTGACACACAATTGGCAAGGACTCAGTTAAGCACTTAAAAAGGGAAATCTTACTCCTCTCTGCTAGAGACATGTTCAGGAGTTAGACACATTTCCCGCCAAGAACTGCCAAGGTTTTAAATACCTGTGGACCTTTCCAGAACAAAGCTCAGTAGCTCCCATTTTAAATGAACACATTTGGGGGTGTTTTGGTTTAGGGTGCCAGGCTTTAGGTCCACTTTCAGAAGTGCTGTGCACTGCCCACCAGCGGAGGGTTGCCCACAGCTGTCACTGCTCAGTGTCTCTGGAAAACACATCTCAAGGGGCTTCTAAACAGATACACAAAGACCAGGAGCAGCTTTTGAAATATGCAGGCTTCCAAAGCAGCTGAAGCAGCTCTGCCACTAACCAGCCAACTTGCTATACTGCCAGTCAGGCCTTCTCCAGCAGCAGCTTTTAAAATCAGATTTGGTTGCTGAATTATTTTATTCATTGCAATTTCTGCAAGTGCTATTTTGTGAATATGGACTTGGAACCACCATCTCCTCTCTTGTTGTAGCAGTAGTTACGCCTGTACAGTAGGCATTTGATCCTTAGCTGGACCAATTCTGGATCCAAGTGAGAATTCAAAAGAAGCAAAAGAAAAGGATGAGAGAAATTCTTCTTTTTCCTTCACATTCCAGCCAAAGAATATCCAGGCTCCTTCACCTGCACTTCCCAGATATCCATCTGGATTTCCATCAATACCCACCTGGATGTGCACCTGGATATCCATCTTAGCTTTATCTGAAGCTGGTGGCACGGGTTGCTTTTTTTTATTGTTATTGTATTATTTTAGTGGGGCTGGAACTTCACTCAAATTCTTGACATAGTCAAGGAAAATTGTGCATGCATCCCTGGGCACAAACTTTGCTTTCTTGTGAAGCATATAAGAATCCCAAATACANAAAAAAAAAAAAAGGCAAGATAACCTTTCCTGACCAGCAGTGTGGTGTGGAGCCCAAGGGTCCGTGTATATTGCAGAGAAGACTGGCTCCTACATTTGATTCTTGGCAGCACCAAGACACCCAGCTCAGCCTCCAAACTTCACCAATGCTGCAGTTGATACCAATGCTGTCACCACTTGCGCTCCACTCCTCTTGACAGCCTTTGAGTGACATGTGGACTGGATGACCTTTCTGCCTTCTCAGCTCCAGGTTAGGGACAACTTTTGTGATTAAAACAGCCATGAAGCAAAATGGAGTGACTGGATTTGTGATTTAAATCCTGTCCTCTGTCACAATTTTTGATACTGACTCAGGCTGCTGTTTCTCCCCATAGCTGCAGGCAATGGGGATCGTTTTCTTTGGTCTCAGGCAGTCAAGAGGTACCAACAATTAAGCAAATACAGAGTGACGAATGCATAAAGCTTGTGGCTCCATGTAGACAGACACCCCCACCTTTGCCAGACAGTTTAGCTCCTCTTGTCATCTCCCGAGTTAGACAAAGAGCCTGTCAAAGCCAAACAGATTGGTGCATTCAACAAAAGCCCCTCTGACCCACTCTCTTCTCCCAAGAGGCCTCAGCTCCTCTCAGCATTTACATCATTAACACTCTCAGGGCAGGCAGCGGGTCATTTCTAATTTGTGAATGCCCTTGGACCACAAGCTGGGATTTTTAATTTGTTTACCTCGCATATTAAACAGTATTTTCAAAGGTACTGTCAATAAATCCTCTATGAATAGTGATCTTCATTCCAGACCTAGCTGTTACTTCAACTTTTTTTATTTGATTAGATGAGTTTTTAAAAAAATTCCATGAGGGCAATCTGAGTCACCAAACACAGTGTCACCACCGAAATTCCCAGAGAGCTGTGGGCAAACCTCAGGCTTCATGACATGAGGGAAGAGCACTGCTTTGCAAAGGAGAAGTCAAACCAAACTGCTACTTTGGATCCATGAGTGGGCACTCAACTTATGGGGTTGTGGAAGTGAAAAGTGCTTCCCCGAAGAAGTTCACACACGGCTTTTCCCCATCAAGAGGGATGAAGAGGACTGTGTCACCCTGCCCAGGGTACCTTTGAGAGTGTCCAGGCCTGTGTTATCAATACGCAAAGTGCCACATACAAGGAACCAACAGGTAAATCACAACAAGTTCATCAGTTTAACTTTCCCTCAGAGCTCCATGCCATGGGGGCAAGTACAGCCCACAACACACCTGTTTCTCCAGCAGGTTTGCATCCTCATGACGTCTTGTTTGTACACTTGTGTCTCGTTTCTTCTCCAGGATAAATTAGGAGGCTTTATTTACTTCTGATCTTTACTTTTCCCAAAATACTTTTATTAACCTTATAGGGCAAAAAGGGGAATGTTGGCCTATGTTTGAATGTAAACAACATGACAGTAGATCAGTAGTGTCTACACTATCTCATGCTCGCTGTCTGCTACATGGTCTTGCAGGGCTACTGAGCTGTAGCACTAGTGTTACATATAGAGATATGTGGAACTCAGCAATTGGGGTTCACAGGGTTTGTGCTAACCTTGCTCCCACTTCTAGGTCTTGGGAGGTTTGCTCACACATATGGACAAGACCACGTCTGAGTTTCAGGACATCTAAAACGTTGCACCAAATCTTAGCTACTGAGTCATCTGTGCTAAGATTCTCACGGAAACTGTGGCAAAGCCATCAAACGTTTAATAACGTGTTGTCAAATGGTCATCTGAAAGAGGTCCTGTCAAAACTGTCCCAGGTTTGCTCCTTCTTAGCCTCAAATTCATTCAAAATGGTGCCCTGTTTCTCAAGGGTGTGGAAACTAGAGCAAATATGTAAGGACTCAAGAGATCCCCATCCAGTCCAGGTGAGTTTATGATAAATCGATTTCCTGGTCCTTCGACTCCGGTACGTCTCAGTAAATTTCACTTCATAGCTTCATAGGAAGCTGCAATAGGGAAGTAAAAGTTAAAAAAAAAATTACAAGCAAGCCAGAAACTGCTTCACATGCAGTTATAACTTGACCTTTTCCAGGGTAAGGGTAAGTTGCCTTTCAAATAACTGTGTTTAGACGTTAACTTACATCTTGAAACATCAAGGATTTTCTATAACACAGCATGGGAAAAGAAAAGTGTGCTGTCAAACTAAACACAAACTGAGGAAATGCTGTCAGTGAGGGACAACTACAATCTCGAAAGATAGTTTACATTTTCAAGGAAGAATAAGACTTTTGGTGGCTGCTCTCACACAGGCAGCCCTAGCTGTGGAGATATGCAGCTCCCAGGCTTCCCCTCTGCTTTATCATGAGCAGTGCAGTGGTCACAGCTCCCTCTCCTTCCTGCTGTTGTCTGTAGTACCCAGGGCTTCCAGGTAGGGCTGCCCCACCATAGAGGAGAGATGGTTTCATCAAGCAGTCTGTCCAGTGAGAGTAGCAGGAGTGTGAACAGAAAAACAAAGCCAAAAAGAGATGAGAGAGCCAGTGGCTAACCTTGGCCTGAGACTACAAAGGGCGATCTCTGTTAGTGGAATGTGCCAGCATTTATCTTCGCAGCTGGATCTTCCCTCCAACGCTCCTCATCAATGTTTCCTTTCCTGTGTTCAGGGCCATGAGACTGAGCACAGGGGTCGTGTTCTGCCTGTAGAGTTTGAGCACGCGCACTTCCATGACATGTTGGCATCACTGCCCCACAGAAAGCCAACAAGTGCAAATGACCCTCTGCTGTGTGTCTGAGGCAGTGGCACAAGCAATGCTCTAGGGCCTCAGTGGGCTGGGGACCAGGGCCATGTCGGTGATAGGAGCAACAGCCCAAAGACCCTGCATAGGAACCTCCTGAAAAGTGGGATGCTGGAGTAGAGACCATCAGGGACAGCCACCTTGATAGACCAGGCCACCTGAAAAGGAGAGGGAGAGGCCAGAATAGCTCCTTAGACAACAAATTACCTAAATCAGGCACTAAGATGTAGCACTGATTGAAAAGCTTGTTCAAATTGCTTTCACTGTGATTCATAAACTCTTCATGTAAATTCATATGTTAGGATGAGCACAAAAATTAGAAAGCCGGAATAAGATTGCTTTAATTTAAATAAGAGACATGGTTGTGAATATTAGGCTTTTACACTGTTAGCAGTAACCCATCAGATGTTAACAAAATCTGATATGCAACAGTTTTACATATCCCCTTGTGGGAGAAAGATCAACTTGCAAACCGCTTTATAAATCAGCCACACTGTTAGAGTTAGGCTACTGTATCTAAATGGCTTTTAGATATGCTTCCTGTTTTAAGCTACCATATTTACAAATGAAAGCTTTTTCAAACCACGTCTTTTAATATAATTTGCATATTTAGTAATACATTGATTAACATTAAACACGGATTATTGCAATTTATTTCAGAAACAGATGGGATGCATTAAGTGAAAAGCCAGAGCATTTAAACAGAGCACACTCCCTAGCTGACTCCTGATGAATGACGAATACAAAAACTTTATTAACTAACAAGAAAAAGGAAAGAGGAAAGGACACTTCATGCTGTCTCCTTTTCAAGAGCCTCCCTTGGTTGAGAGTCTATGAAACTGCCATTAATGAGAATTTAAATCAAATAATGCCATTCAGAGATGTGCATGAGTTTGTCGAAAGCTGTGGCACAGAGAAGACAAGTTCCTGACCTTGGGTCTCAGGCGAAATGAGGGAAAACCTGCCCCAGGACCGGAGCCTCGTCCCGCTCCGGGCTCGTTTCCCGGTGCCACCAGGTGGCAGCCGCCCACAACACACATTTTGCCGGCGCGTTTTGGAGTTTTTCCCCCATCCCGGGGAACTTCATGGGCTGGGAGAAAACTTCGTCGGGTTCTTCTCTGTTTTCAATGGCCTCACAGCACCTGGTTTCCAAATACGCTGCCAGGCACCTGGTAGCTGGAACACCTTACTATAGGTTGCAGAGGTCTTGTGTGTGTTTGTGTGTGCAAGTACATAGATGATACATATAATTTTGACACAAAACTAAGATATACATAGCCTGTACAAAACGATCTATCAAGCAGTCACATGTTCATGGATGTGCACTTTTTTAATAGCAAAATGAGCATTTACAGCAGCAAAGTGATGTAAACGTGCTATTCACATTTACAAATACTCTCCTCTAAGAGAAACATCTCTTTTCCCAAAACACGTTGATGGGTCTTTCATCTTTATTTAGCAAAGTACATTGAAATAGTTTCAGGAAAAGAATAGGCAGTCTCATGAAAGGTGGATCATTTGGTGGCTTTTAAACATGACAGTTCAACACCTGACTGAGTGATTCCCACAGCCATAGAAGTACAGTACAGAAAGGATTACTTGTGTATGTGTTCCACTTTTTACACTCTTTTCTCAGGAAAATGTATCCACTGCTGGGCATTGATGAACCTGTAGCCTGACCTAGTGCATTGGTTGTTATGTTATTTAAGTTAGCTTTCTGTATAATGAGTGATGCAGCCAACTAATCTGCCGAAGGCTGAAATATCATAGCTTTAAAAAGCTTTGACTCTTCAGTAGATCTGTTCACACAGATTGCGTAAATATTGTCTATGCTACCCATCCGGAGCCTTTCTTTTTGTTCTACACATTTTACATTTCTAGCTGGAATGGTCCTTCCCATAGTGGGAGGTGGAGATCTCTAAGGGGAAGCAGTTCTACTTTCCCTTTTTCTGGTCATTTCATTTCCAAGGGGACCTCATTCTCCTCTCATGCAGTTGCACATGAGCTTTGCAATTTAGGAGAGCAAAGGAAGGGAAACCATCGTGCCCTCCCACACACCTTGTATTCCACACACACAAACACGCACATAGCATACTTGGCGGTTTTTTTCCTTTTTAGCTGCAGGACATAAGTTACTGTAGGGCTGTGGTTATAAAGACTCTGTCCATCAGAGCACATCGTTCACCCTGCGGGAATAGGAAGGGCTGCCCTTGAGAGAAACCTGAAGGAAGGGACCTGGGAAAGGCAAGGCATTTTTCTTTGGAGCTAGCTTAGGGAGTTTGCTCCAAAACATGTCCAAAGAAAAGGGGCTAAATCAGTGGAATGATGTTAGGTTTTAGCTCCCAAATCCACAAATTTGCCTAACCTCTATGTGAATCGAGGGGGACTTGCAGAAGGCCAGGGCACAACAAGCAGAGGCCTGTGTGCTTAAGCCCACCATGAGTCAACCCATCATCCCAGCAGTCAAGTTCCCATGGCAGTAGAGGAGAGGAGATCCTGAGCTTCAGCCACCAGAGCTGAGCTGGGAGATGGGCCAATGGTGGCTACGGGGGAAGGAAGTATTTATTTTTTCACCCCCATCACTGTTCTTTCTTCTCTGTCCTCTTGACCCTGAGAACTCCTGTAGACAGAAACTCTTTTCAACACCAGTGTCTGCGGAGGAAAGATGGAGTATGACACAGGCAACTCCTGCACGGACCTCAGTGAGAAAATCAGCCCATACGTGTCCATATCAATGTAGGGGATTGTAAGCAGCACTGCTGGGCACCTGCTTCCCCTCCTGCAGCCTGGCTGAGAGAAGGCACACAGCTTGGTCGGTTCAGATCCTGCCATTCGATCTCTCTTCATCTTCTTTCAACTCAGACAGCAGATTTCTCTGACTGCCTTACTGAAACCTCTTAATCTCACATCCTTCTATTCTCCCCTCATTTAACTTTGTGCTGTCGTTACAGTATGCGATTCTGGACACCACTTTGGGTTACAATTTAAGGAAAGATACTGTGCACAAGTGTGTCTTTGCTTGAATCTCTTTCAGATTAATCGACCACTTAAGGATACTTGGGTAAGTTTCTTAGTTTTCAATAGAGAAAATTGTTCTGAACAGGGAGCATTTATTTAGGGAAGAAAAACCTGAATACAGGTTTGAAACATACAAGCTCTCCCAGCCTTGGGATAGAAATTCTTTGCTAACATTTTGGGTTGCTGTGGCACAGAGCCAACGTTTCAGTTACACTATAAAAAGCACCCAAAAATTACCAACACCTCCTTTCCCCATCTTCAAAGTTTTATTAAATACTGGAAAGTATTTAAAAGGTCAGTTACCCATTTCACTGCTATCGGGGGATTACTCTAACATGATGTGTTTGTCTCCTATTGTGAGTAGTGAAAATCCCCCTGTATCCAGTGTGTTTTGTTTGGATTGAGATGGCATGCAGCTGATGGCTGTGACCTTCATGGTGGCTTAGATCCCTGGCTGGCACTGATTTTTGATTTAGTGCCGATCTGCTGCGCTTGTCACAGGCTGCAAGGTGCTTTCCATGCACTAATGGAACAGCTCAAGGGCAGAGGGGCCCTGTAAATGTCTATCTTTCACCAACACTGTGCTAAATAGAGAGCTGAGTTTTCTACATGTGAATGACAGACCCTGAGATTATATACAGGAGTGAACTGGGAGTTCTTCTGCTGGGGCTGATGCTTGGTGGTAAATAAATGTCACTGTAAAATGGGAAGGTTTTATTATTCTGAGTGATAAAGAATGTAATGTACAGTGTTAAACAGAATACTTAATATTGCCTGTATATCCCCACCTGATGTCAGGAACTAGCCATATACAAACCATGTGCCACATAAGTAGTTGTCTGTTTCTTTTGAATCCTAGAGATTTGCACGAGAGCTCAGTTTGACTTTGCATTAATAGGTCATTAGTAAAGCCTGCTTCTTAATGACATATTCAGCTGAAAATGAATTCACCTCAGGCTCTCCCTAGCAGGAAACCAACACTGGATTGCAAAGGGCAAAGGATTCCGGGTTAACTCTATCCAGCAATATTAGGAACAGATGAAGGGCCAAGTCTATGGTGTCTACATAGGGGAAATCTCGTATCAGGCTCAGTGGAAGTTTCTTCTGCATATGAGTGCAGGGAGAGGCTGTTAGGTTTGCTTCAACAGCATGAGGACTAATATGCAATGCAATTTGGTGTCCTATTAGTCTTATCAGTTATTTTTAACAAAACAGGTCTTTACAGGATAAACATATTCCTTGCAGTCAGAACATTGTATTGAGCTGATTTGTAGTTTCCATATATTAGATGCAAACTGGAATATTCAGATTGCATAAACAAATGGTATAATATATACTTGCCCTCTTAAATATAACAGACCAGATCATACCATCAGTTTCTGTGTGGAACTCCCAAACTAAATAAAAATTAAGAAAAGCCCTGCATGGGCTTGCAAAGGAAACAGGAATTCTGCTTACAAGCCAGAACCGTCCCTCTCTCAACCAATTGTCTCTCTCTTTGTTGGAAAATGATCTATTTATTAACTACTTAACTGCTTTTTTAATCTGTTGGTTTAATGATTAAGGTTGCCACCACTAATTTCTAAGGTGGGAGAGGAAAGAGACTACTGCCTCCTCATTCTGCCTCTTGACAGCTACATGCATTCTCAAAGCTACTTGAAATGGCATTTTGCTGCCTGCTGCCCCACAGAGAAGGGAGGGGCAATTGAAACCTGGGACAACTCTGGCCGTGGAGCAATGCTCAGGACCAGCTCTGTTAACTTCAGTTCATGTACAGTGTGAAAGCTACATTAAGCCAGTTTTACAACCAAACGGACACAAACAAGCTGTGGTAGAAGAAAATTATTCAACCCCTTTTCAAGTCAGTCTTCCTACTTATTAAAAACAGCAACAACAAAAATTAAGATATTCTGAGCGTGTGAATTACGAAGTCAACCAAGGAATTTTTATGGGTAAGGTAGACAGAGTAACATCCACTATGAAATTTTGTAACACAGTAATTTCGCCAAGCCCTTTTTTTTCCAGCAACGAGTACTCCATGAGTTTTGTCTTTAGGCACCATTTCTTCCATCGAGCAAGGATTGTAGTCCTCTCATTTAGCCCAGGAAAGTATTTTCTCTGGTTTTGACAGAGGCCAAGCAGCATCAGGCTACAAGCTACAGAGCCTCAGTTTCTTCATCTGTGACAGAGGAGAAGCGCTTTTCCTAAGGGTGTTGTTGGTCTAATTAATTACCATTACCAGACTACAACAAGAATCTTACATGGATGAGAGAGAGAGAGAGAGAGAGATCAATCCCACCTGGGGCTGAGCTCTCTGCTCTGATTCAGCCTGAGCCTTGGCTGAGAGGAAGATGATTTGGAGGGATGAGGGTGGCACAGTACAGCTTCAGCCTGTGGAGGACCAAGGTTTTCCTCCAGCACCTGCTGCTGCCTGCAGTTTGTTCAAGCATTGTGGCTGTTTGGAAGACCTTGAAGAGGGACACCTGGAGCTGTTCAGATCATACAGTGCCCAGAGCTGCCAGGCTGGCACCTTGCCTACATCCAGATTGTGGCTCGGCACTCAGCTTTCTCCACAGCCCGTAAGTGAGTCAGTGTCTAGCAGCCCCATACCATAGCAAGTCTGAGTTCCTCCTTTCTACTTGAACTTAGATAACACAAGAGGTTCAAAACCCCACAGTTTTGGTTGCCGTGATGCAAGGGCTTAGTGTTTCCAGGGTGCAGTTCCAGTAAGCAAAAGGTGCTGTGCAGGGTCAAAGCCCTGACCTACTTCCAGTGTGCTTCAGGATGAAGATACGAGGGCCACCTCCACTGCACTGATGCCTTGTCTTTGGGTGGTCCCCATGGGGCCAGGACCCCCAGATATCCAAACCTCTGGCCATACCTGTTTGAAAGGTGGAAGAAGGCTGATCCTGATGGTGAAATTTGAATCCTGGAAATAACTACTGTGAAAAAGGCTTTGACATCTGCAGTCAAGACTTGATGTGGAATATCATAGCAGCTGTTGGGAGACTGCAGGCAGGCATGCTTATTGATGGCCATAGTTAAAAGACAATGTGTCTTTCACTCTGGTGCGAGCACAATGCTCTTACACAAATTAGCATCGCTGGATTCTCTTATATATTCCATAGCATGAGAATAAGTTAGGGGGAAACCATAAAATGACCCAGTTCACCTCTTGATTTCTTCTTATATTATCAGAATAAATCAGATCAAGAGAGTAAGTATTATTCGTCCCAGCCATAATAAATTGGAAATTGAAAACATATATAGACAGCATGTAACAGCATGGATTTACCTAATATATAGGTGAAATTTTCAAGAACACTTCATCTTTATATTACCTTTTCCCCTATAAAGCTGCCAAGGTCAGTGAGACCTTGGTTCGTCTGCTGCCTAAGTGCCAGTTGCTTAAGTGAGAGCTGCTGTGGGACAAGTCTCTTGGAGTATTCCTACCTCCCAAATTCGTGAATCAGCGGAGAACCTCGTAGATGTGTGTCTGATTCTTCTCCCGTCCTTCTTACCCCCTATTCCCATTTACGCTTCCTAACATAGCATATTTGCAAACATTCCTCTGAACACACTTGACCTCTGTGGTGAGAAAACAGACCACTAGCTAAAAACTTGCTTCGCAAAATTTACTGGAAGTGTCCATCAAGTTCTTTCCTGTCACTGAATAATGGCATTTACAGTAGAAACTGCACATGAACCATAAATCCCTACAACCAATTCACTCTGCAGAGGTGTCGGTAGATGTGTAATGCAGCCATCGCATTCCATGTGAAATACCTTTTTTTTTTAAATGTTTTTGAAGTTAGATTTTTTAAGTTTTTAACTGAGGCTTACAGAGGTAAGAACGAATTCTGCACGAGTCTGTTCACCCAGGGTCTGAGCTGGCTTTTTGTGTGCGTGAGGTCACTGATATGGCTGGAGAGTCCCAAAGTGAAGGATATTAAAACCTAATTTTCAGTCTTAATTTTAGAAAAAGCTGCTTCAGTGTTATGTGGTACAGAGATATCTCATTAGCTCTTACTAGATCCCTGCCTTTGGAGGGCTCTTTCACTGTGCTAATGGCACTTTGACATTTTGTGGATTACTCTTTCAGGTTCCATAATCAATTTAACATTAACATTCATGTAAACTATTAATGAAATAATATTAAAAAAGAAAAATGTTCCTACAATACTGCAACATTTTAATGCCTCATTAAAATCATTAGTAATGCTAATATTAAAGAACTTACTTCATCTTTCAGAGAACCCCAAAATAAATCATAATCAAATGTTTGCTAACGTACAGCCTGAGAAATAATTTACACATTGCTGGCATATAGGCATCACGTACACTAAAGATGACACCGTAAGGTCATATTATTAAGCACTCGCAACTAGTTCTGGCTTTGGAAACTCATTGTACACAGTCTTATTTTATAATTATCATTAAACATACTGAATATTGTTTGTGGGTTTTATTTATGAGAAAAATATATAGTGTGCCTCTCAGCCAGCCAGTGCTTTCATGGAATTCAAGTTGCAAACAATGACATGCTTCACTGACCTCAATGACTTACAAAAGCCATTTATATTCAGTACTCTCATTTATGCTATCTTTAAAAATGAGTAAGAGACATATATTAATAGCAAGAAACTGGGAGAATGATTGCATCACTGCATCTCCAGACTTATTGCAACTCTTCATTCTCCATCAGTTGAACTGGCATGGGAATGTAAATGTTGTATATAACAGTCATATAAAATTTTACTACATGCGTAAGGGGAGGTTTGTGGTGCCTGCATTGTTGGCAAACTTTTGCACCCCATCCTGAAGAGCTGTGGACACAAGATTAGCCTTTATTCAGTGAGTTGACTGGGGTCCTGATTTGCGGCACATCTGGGCTTTAGCCGTGTGACAAGGATTTCCTTAAGGGTAGGGCTGGGAGGAAAGCTGGCACCAGGTGGGGGGTTCAGCACCGTTTCACACCAACACCCTCTGAGCACATGATCTAGAGACACAGCAAGACAGCTAGTAAAGCTGAGCTGGAAAGCTTTGCCAAATGCTTGTATCATTTGGTTTAAACCAGTGCGGACACTCACACTGACATGCCACCCACTCCCAGACTAACAGTCCTGAGATTAAAAAGTGACAAACATCTGAGTAACTGTCTATCCAAACCCACAGCAAAGAACCAGAGAGAAAAAAAACACTCAGCCCATCCTCAGGAGCCCCATCCTCCAAACCAGTTCAGCACCCAGGTGCCAGGATCCAGCCTTCTGGACTTTCTCAGGGTGAGCACCGCAGATGATGCCCCAGCACAGGCTGGGTCAGGCAGGGCTGCTCCAGGGGCAGCCTTGGCTTTCCCTGCTGAGAACTCAGCATAGCCAAGGTCACCACATTTGGCTGGGGACAAGCCAAGAGTTCTGCCATGCTCTAACAAAAACGGAGCTTGGCAGGGATGCTCCCTCCTTAAGCCACAGTGTTCAGTCAATCCCTTGATCTGCAGCAAAACACACTCAATTTTAAAAATTGCATCCTCACTGCTGGGGTTTGCTAGTTGCTGTGCTAGTCATTTGGGTCCAGATCCACTGGACTAAGCTGGAGCTTTGGTCTTAGCTTCCAAAAACGAGATATCCGACATTTCCCAGACAGTCCCCCAACCCACTCACAGAACACCACCCTGCTTTACAGCAAAGACAGAACGCACCTCCTACTATTTTGAGCACTGTCTGACCCAAGCCCTCGCTGCTGAACAGGTTTTGCTTTGAAAAACCTCCTCAAGGAGTCTCAGCAAATAAATCCAGCAGTATAGTCTTGTGAATTCAAAATCAGAAGGGTAATTCTGGCGTGGTTTGCGTTTTCTCTTTTAATTTGTCATTTGGTTTAGATGAAAGGTTAATTGCGTTTTCTCTTAATATATTTAATACATTGTGGTAATAAGCAAAAGCTAGAAATGATAAAGTCATTTGTTAAAAAATTCAGCTACATCATCTTTAGCCATTCATGTTCCCTTCAGAGAGAAAATTAATTGTTCTAATCTCATACGTTACAAAGGAAATACAGCCGACAAAGGGTGAAATATGAACATCAATGGTAAGTTTCAAATTTACCCTATTTATTTTGAATGTAAGATCTCATGACCCACTAAAATTCAGTTCAGAGTGTTTTATGAAAAATAATGGCTAAAATTGAATGTCTTAATTTACATTTAATGCAATTAAGAATGGTTTAAATTATGACTGATGAACAGCACACACAGATGTCAGTCAGTTTCATCAGAATAAATTGAAGTCAGTGTCAATGAATGCTCCACTGATAAATCCCACTTTACATAAAATTAATAAAAATAAGGAAATATAATCCTTAGCTAATTGCAAAATGTTCTGGAATTCCCCTGAATTTTGGAACAGGGCGGGTGGGGGGAGTGTAACTAAAGAAAGCCACAAAGTAGCATATGAAAAGCGATTCATTTTCAAAGGTGCCCTGTGTGAAATTGTGAAATGGTCCAAAAGTTTATGACAAAGGGCATTTCTGTGCAGAAATACCTCTCTGTACTGAAATGAGTCATAGAGGACAATGAAGACGTCTGTAACATGCAGGTGTGAGTGATGGCAAGAGTGCTGTACTCCTCACAGGTTTCTGGGAAAGGAGATTTGATGTGCCTCTGTGCAGGGTGCACATGAATCGGCATTTTCTCTGCTTTTTCAGCTTGCTGAGGACCTGACTTAACCTTTGCCAAACCTGGTACCAGCAAGAATTAGCCCAGAGTTTTCAGCTCGTGCAGTAAACACGGTGCTGGTATCATTTAGTGCTCTCAGGTGCAGTCAGTGTCAACTCCTCCACACAGGCATCATCTTTCCATTCTCCCTTTGCACAGAACCTGGCGGAGCAGGATCATGGCTCATTACTGGTCCCTTTAAGCACTTCCATATTATGGAGGACAACTAAAAAAAAAAAACAAAAACCACCACCACAAACATGTAGTACAAATTTGGGCTGATTTACTGAGTGGTTTTGAGGTAAAGCAAGCATACAGTGGAATTTCACTGAGTATTTGATAGACGTTTTTCATGCTAACGCATGAGGCCAGCTTTCATTCTGCATTCTTCATAGAGATGGTTTTGCTTTCTAAATGAATATAAAACATACAAACTATTTTTCAGTTTGTCTCCCAGGAGCAAATATCAAATATAAGGAGTGCTGAAAGCTCAATACTTGGCTCACAGAGTAATTATGGTGTAGTCCTATGGTCCTAGTGCACGAGAAAGAAAGAAATCCAACAAACATTGAAGTGGGTAGGTTTTTGAGCATTTCTTTCATCTCTGTAAGGACTGCAGAGGCTGACTTTAACAAATCTAAATTCTTAGGGTAAACAAAAATTGTTTTCTGGAAGACAAGGGAACAATACTTGCATGTAGAAAAATGTGAGGCTTCCTCATAACAAAAGCCTACGTGTGCTCATGACAATCACAAAGGCTTCATCACCTCTGTGCAACAGCCTGTAAGAGATCAGTGCATGTTCTGATTCACTGTTTTTTAAAACTCAAGCTCTTGTACCCAGAAAAGCTCTGGAGGACAAGCTTATCTGAAACGTATGAGCTATTCTCTGTAGTTCGATGGTATTTAACAGAATCTTATGCATAAACACTTTCCTGGGTAGAGATCATAGGTTACTGAGCATTTGTTTGTGTATATATAAAGACAAAAGTCTCCAAGATACTTGTGTCTTAATATCAAACTACTTTTAGCCAAGATACAGTTGTCCTTTTGTGTGAGAGAAACTATAATCTCTTAAGGCAAAGATCTCCAAGATGCCACCTCTTCTAAAATGTATGCAAAGGCAATTTATAGTGCTAATATAACTAAACCTCACAATAATATTTTGCAGTTAGAAGCTTTTCCTTTCACAGGGTGATTTTAGAAGAGGTGGCAACAGCCCAAGTTTAAATTGGCACTTAAATACACATGGAATATATTTTGCATAGGTAGATAATTACTCTTTACATCTTTCGGTGTATGCCTTCTCCTCTTTGTATGTCTGTTCTGTGATATCAGATTAATCAGGATGCCTTAATTGTGTATTCTCTCTGGGTGCGGGTGTTCATTGTCTGTATGTTAAAGAGTTGAGTGTCCTACCTGTCCTTACACAATACAGCCACTGGGCCAATCTGTGCCCTAGATAGGTCAGTTCAAAAACATATTATCCCAGGGGAACTGAAGTGATTAATGCAGCCCTTTGCTGGTGCCCAAAAGCAACAAGATACAAGTTGAGGCTACCACAGCACCACACAGCCCTGCTCACACTTTCTGTCCCTGTGAAATGCTTACCTGCCATACTGTGCTCAAAATCCTGGGCTTGTGCTTCTGTAGCCCTGTGCAAAAGCAGCCACTGACCTGAGAGCCGTGCGAAGGACCTGCCACTGAAAGATGCCAAGCACTGCTGTTCCCCCTTCAAGACAGAGAGAGCTGTGGGTGCTACACACCTATTTTTAGTGGTGTCTTGCACTCCACATGTGGAGCACACCATGTCAAAGGCAGCTCTTTTAATTCTTGCCAGAGACTGCATCACACTAAGCACTTACCTAGAACCAAATTCTCAAAATGGATATGCCCAAGACTGCAAATCAAAAAATGAGGTATGTTCAAAAGTGCACTCAGAGTTGCATGCAGTATTAGTACAATGTGTCTTTGCTATGCCCTTATTATCTTGTAGATATATAGTGTAATTTATGCTAATAGACTGACTCCCAAATTCACCCTTGCTGTGCTAGTTACTTTTCTAGAAAGTACAAATGGCACATTGTTAGCAAAGAACCAGAAAAAAAAAGTAGAAATTGAAGGCAGGAGGAGCAGCTCCCAGTTACCCAATCCAGCCTGCAGTGCGCAGAAAAGCGCCTTATATTTTATTCTCCTTATATTTTCTAATGCTTTTCCACTTTAGTTTTAAATGCATAGGGCTCCATGTGATGGGGCTTCTCTGCTTCCCATGAGAAGTTGCTCCAGAGCTGTATTATATATTTTGCTGTCAGGAAGCTTTTCCTGATTCTTAACCTAAATTTTTCCTTTGTTAACTTCCTATTACTCCTACTTCTATATCCTTCAGTCTAAATAACTTTCCCACCCTCATTTGATAGCTGAACCCTTCAAACATTTTAGTATGCCATTCTGTCCACCCCACTTAGTCAAGCTACACATATTTTGGGGTTTCAACCCGTTTTTTATCAGTCATTGTTTCCACTCACATTTGTTGCTGTTTGCTACACAGTTTGCTCTTTTGTTCAGACCAGAAAGCAAATGATATTCCATATGCATGTTTCTCTTGAAAACAAATGCTATGCATTTGCCTGCTTGCCTCCTGTGTCCACAAATTTCCCTCTATGCAAGCTAAACATATAGAGGGAAGCACAAATGAAGGAGGCAGGATTTGCATAGGCATGGACACTGTGTTGGAGTGACACAGAATGCTAATAAAACCGGTTTAAGGGGTTTTTTTATGTACATTTTTTTTCCATTTGACTTTAAGAGATCATCACTCAATGTTATTTCTTAAACCAAAGAATCTAAGGCGAATGCTTTGACTTGATTTTAAAGACATTGAATTTTTTCTGCTGGTATAAATAGTATGGACACAGTAAAAGTACTTGAGAGAGCCTAATGAACCATTTCTTACACCCCATTACCTTTAGTCTGATATGACTGAGAGTACGGGCACTAATTATCCTCTCTTTCACAGGCACCGACATAGATCTACAGTAGGTCTTAAAACACAATATTCCATACAGCTCTTAGCAGTTCCTCATGTAATACATTTCTGTATTTTTTTCTAATCGAAATTTAAATTAGAGGCATGCCACTTCCCATCTACCTGACACTTATATATGTTTTATGAACAATTCTTTAAGATTATTTCCTACCAAAAAAGTGCAGGTAGCACACAGCCAGTCACAGGGTGAGTCCTAAAAAATTAAAGGATTTTTCTTTGAAAGAAGTGAGGCAACCAGACTGCTCTAATGACAGAGCAGCTCTGCATGGTGGAGACTCACACAGGAAGGCTGCCAGTCCAGGGAATCAAGGGAGTGTGAGATGAGCACAAGATCAGAGCTCATCTCCCGTGGGTCCCTCAGAGAATGGAAAATTGCTTTTAGTAGTTTGGCTCTGCTCTTCTGTACAAGAACAGAGCAAGGAGCAAGGCTGATCTAGGGGGGGCGGCAAGTCATGCATCACTCCGCATTGCTTTGCATTTAGCAAAAAGCCTCGCCAAGGCAATGCAGTCGCATCAGGTGATGTGTATGCCCTGTCGTTACCAGTGGCTATGCTTTTGCCAATTGTTTGTTCTATTGGAATTCCTGGGCTTGGCTCATGTATGGAAGCCTGCCAGCATGCTCCAAATCCTACCGTTGTCAATCTACCTAGTATGCAAAGTGTGAGATGCCAACACCTCACTTTCCTGGGCTAAATGCTGCTCCCAACTGGAATGCTGCTTTGCACAACTGTAACTGAGCTTGAACCTTTATCTCACGTCGAACAGAAGATGAAGTTTTCTGCTGGTTAACGAGGAAACACTTGGAAACATATGAGCTGCATATTGGGATGCAGATGGTTCTATAAGACAGTACATACATTTATAAAGGAGACATGTAAGGTCATTGGGAACCATCTGCTTTAAATATTTAAATGTCCTTACACTTAACGTATGAGTAGTTTTGCCCTAGACTTGTAATATTAGCCGTCTACCAATTTTTTATAATAACAGTGAAACAAAAGAAAAATGGGAAGGTGAGAGACAAGGCATAGCAACCAATTTACAACATCTGGGCCCTACACGGCCAGCTCAGAAGCAACTCAGCCTGTCCAGGAGCAGTTTGCACTCTTTGCAGTGGTTCACTCCCATACAGAGCAAGTCTTTTGGGGATGTCCTGGAGTCCTATGCCCTGAACACAACATTGCTCTGACTCTAGGAGGAGAGCAGGCACTAAGTAATTGAGATATAAAGAAATCTCAGTGATCCTCCTCCTCCCTGTATAGGGTGTTTCTGTAAAGAGTAGTTTTGGCGTGGTTTGCCTTGCCCAAGCAGGAAGATTTCCAAAGCTCCTTTTGGTCTAGTTGGTAGTCTAACACAAGTGAGCACTGGGGAATTATTGCTCCAGAAACCCTGATGTCTGATGACCCTGTGCTGATTTTCCCAAGCAGACAGGTTCCCACCATCTTTTGGTTACCCTCAGCAACAAACCTAAATAAACCCACTGTGTCCCACTCTCTGTGTTGTTCTCTTCACATGTTTTGAGACTGATATCCTTGCAGGCAGCAATGCCACCGCCCAGAGGAAGCCACCACTCTTAACTGCCTCCAGTCAAAGCTATGCAAACCCATTATATTTGTGAAGACAAATACAGTGCTAAATCACTTTGGTGCACTTTTTCTTTTTTAAGTGTTTTCCACTAAGCAGAACCCCCCAGGGGGAGAGAGAAGAGCTGGAGGGCTCCCAGGCACACAGTGATGCTCCAGCCATGGCTCTCAGTTGCACCTCTGGGGCCAGGGAAGAGGATGCCCACAGCCCTGCTGTGCTCACAAGAGCTTCTCAAGAAGATGCAGCCCAAAAGAGTCCGTGTAGACTGGGTTTAGTGCTCTGTTGCAGTCCTGGCACCGACGTGCGAAGGCAGAGAGCACCAGCTTCTTTCCATCTCTAGGTTTCTCACCTGCATCTGAGCGACACGTCTTGGGCTTCCTAGGCCACTGCATCCCATAATGTTAGCTAACACCACTGAAAGGCCACGCTGGGACAGGCTGGACACAGTACTCACAGCTAGAAGAGCTGTTGTTCCTGCTTGTGCCCTCAGCAGAATAGTTTATTAATGTATTTTGTGTTTCTTTAAGTCTCCTCCACAATCTGAGGAACAGCATCAACACAGCAGTTACCAAGCTGGATTCATACTCTTTCCTGGAATGAGACATATATAACATGCACTATACATATGTATATATATACATATATATTATTCCTGGGATCACACTGGCCCTAAAGACTGTCACTGCATCCCAGATCTTCCTCACCAGACTCTTTAGCAAACATACACAGGCATGGGGATTAATGAATTCACCAGGACAGATGGATAACTTTTGATGGTTAAAATCTGTTACCAATAGAGGGAAAGCTGATCTATTGCTCTCCTCTGGAGAGGTGTGAAGAGTAAAACCACAGCCTAAGCCATTTGTGAGGTTTTTTTGTCTGAATCTCTCCATCTCTGATGGCCCTGGACTCCAGGAGCCACTCTGCCTGCAGTTGCTGAAGTCCAGAAGTAGACCAGGACAACCTCCTTCCACAACGTGAAACCTTGAATCATGCTGTTGAAAAATAGTCAGTTGTTGTTGCTATTGCATTTTGCTGATTTTGTCATTTAGAGGCTTGTCTTGCACCTACTGAAAAGGCAAACTCCACCGGCTTTCTGGGAGCCCCCATACTCTTCCAGGTTCTCTTTGAGATTGCTTTTTTTTTCCTCTTTTTTCCCCAGGAGATATTAGTCTGTGATATTACGTGTTGCCTACATCTATCTTGTTATCTTCATTTCAGTATTTCTGTCCCTTTTAAAGATTCCTTTACAAATATTGTTTGCACCATCTTGATAGCAGCTTTCAATTTAGAGCAACAATGTGAGTTCTAATTAAATGTGTGCATCCATCTATTCTTGGATAATATTCATAACAAGCCCCCAATGGCTACCAAGAAAAAAAAGTGAAGAATCTGAAGAGAAGCAGTAAAAATAAAACATGAAAAGCAACACTGTAAGAAATAATTGCACTGCTCTGTTCATGCAATTAAGACACATATCAGAGGAAAAGAGTTAAATTAGCTTACTGCGTGCTTACAGGAGTTTTAAAGCTCTACTGCCAGTTCAATTAAAAAAATACCCTAACAACAGCACACTGATTTCTAAAGCAGATTACATTCTCCAGCAGCCTGAGATGGTCTCTGTGACACTGACAGCCTCCTCCTGTCCTTGTCCTTTGGAGCAATACAGCCTACCCAGGATGATTTCAGACTATCAGGGCTCGAACACAGCTGTTTCTTTTCTGGAAACCAAACAGTCCAGCCTTCCACTTTCTATGGCAACAACAGTGAGCCCTTCACAATCTGACCTGCTGAGGAAAACCTGTTGTTAATTAAATGTTAATTGCCTTAATGCAGTCTGCATTATGTGGAAAAATTCAAGTTATTTTAATCTGTATTTTAAAGAAAACATCTGAGGCTTAAAATGCCAGGCAGAGGCACCTTATAAATCAACAGATATATATGTTTCTCTTGCCCCTTTAGTGTCATAAGGGGCTCCTATAAGCTTAATAGACATGCCGTTCTATTATTTTGCAGACATTCAGGTAGCAACTGTCTTAGGCAGTTTAATTTGATTTCTGTGAAAACCATAAATGCAGCATTAATAGCCAATTTTAAATGATATTAAGATTTATTGATACATTTTACTACCTCAATTATTTATTTTAACTTAAAAATACATCAGAAGTCAGTTTGTTTCTAATTTCAGCAGACAAAGTGTATGATATGGTCAAAAGATCTTGACACCTGGATACGCACAAACACCTTTGTGCTGCCCACTCTGTGGTCGGCAGATGCTCATGCAACCATCATCAGAGGGAACATGCCACACGTGAATCACTGCAAGGACCCCCAAGGAAATGGGATTGCCTGCTTCCCAGCTCCAAGGACTTTTCTAGAGCAACCCGCTTGCAACCTGATGCTTAAACAACTGATCTTCTCTTAAACTGCTCAGCAGCTGTGGAAAGAGACCTCATTATTACAGCCAGGTAATCATCTGCAGTTTTTCTGCTGGCTTGGCCTGAGCTTTGCAGAGCCTTTCTACCCCTGAGACCAGGGTCATGGGGAAGGAATGAACTGGAAAGCACAAAATCCTCCCCGGGGTTACACAGGACCAACCTCTCCCTACCTGCTTGCACTAGCCAAAATTCAATTTAATGGCTGATGGAGCCTCAGCATTATTAACCATCTTTCAGAGCTGTGAAATGAGCAATGGCTCACTCCAGTCCCTGTGCTGTCCCCACTTGCAGGACAGATGTGGCTCCTTGGGTCTTCGCTGGAGGAAGCCAAGACCCGCCAGGAGTCATGGGCACAGGAGTGGGAAAGGTTCCTGGCTGGGGTTGGCTGAGTTTATTATTGCGTTTCCTCCAGACCAAGTTTATTGTACTTTACCTTACATGGACTGCTGTGAATGCTGTGGTGGTTTGTGCAGGGCATTGTAGGCAACTCAGCTGCAGAGGGCTTTGGAGATGCTGGAATTTGCTAAAGGAGCTATTTTCCTTGTGTTTGTCATGTGTTCTTTTTTTGTCCTGATGCTAGCCATGGTGATGTCTGAGACTAATTTCTCAGACTTCACTGAAGACTGGTTTGAACTATACTGCAATAACCCTTCCACTCTCTTTCTTTATAGTAATGCCAACAAACAAACAAACAAAAACAACAACAACAAAAGTTTGTTTCCATTTGCCCATTTGCATTTAGTTGAGTCTAGAAGTAGTGTGGATTAAATGAGTGAAATGAGATACACCTGATACTTGGGTAAAACTACTGATCATGTACCTACATTGCCCAAACTTTGTTTTGGGAAGAATAATTTGAGCAGGGTGTTAATAGCACAAGCAACAGAAGTGTAATTCTCTCCTTTTTCACTGATCTGCAGTTCACAAAAGCAAAATATCGAAGCTGAATAAGAGTAGTGAAGGGTCAGCTCCTTTGCTGGTGCAAGCTGCTGTAACACACCAAAGCAGATAAAGTTCCACCAGTTTACATCAGCAGCAAATGCCACTTAAGCTGCATCTGTGCTGCAGGGTCTCATGGGCATATGGGAATACTGCTTCTGCAATTTGATGCAAAACTATTAATAGCCTCAGAATTTAAGCCCCTAGAAAGGAATATACCTGAGGGAAGAAGTCACTGGAGGCAAGAGCTGTTGGGTAAATGCCGGCAGCGCCAGCCAGTTCAGGATCCCATCTAAACACAAAGCCAGCATCCATGGGCACATCCATTTCCCAGAAACCTGCCCCTCCATTGACCACATCTGGATTTGATCTGCAATGTTTACAAAGCTGGGAACTGTCTTGGTGTTTTTAGGCTGTTACGTGCATTATTTTTCTCATCTTAAAGCTGCCCATGTAGAGAAAAATACAGGACTTCAGTAACAGTTACCAGCATGATTTGCTTTTATTACCTTTCTGTTCAAGACCCTTGTTTCCCCTTGTAGCATGTCAAATTGCCCCCAAAACCATATTATACAGCAAAGAAATGTTGTTCACACTTCGCTGGCTATTGATTTACTTTATTTATTGGCACAAAATCAGCCTGAGATAAACATTTTGTCCCCCATTTCCACTATTGTAAGCAATATAGTTCACTGTGAGATAGGCAAACCCCAATGTGCTGGGTCACAATTCGACATGGCTTCCTAATCAATGTGTGAAAAATTACCTAATGAATAATGGGTTGCACATTTCCACAAACAAATTAACCAGGGTGAGACTGAAACTAATGATTATATTTATCTAATGTAATTTCACATCTGTTACTAGTGCTAGTAATTTTTTTTTCTTCTTTCCATGGCATCCTCAGAATTACAGCCCAGCTTTTGAGAAACAGACATTTTACATCCATTTAAACAGATAAAGTTCAGATTCATTAGATACATACTTTTAAAAACACACAGTGTTTGGGGAGCATGTTATTACTTCGCAGTACTTCATATGGGTTGAACTGCCTTTTAAAACACAGTGTGGTTCTCACACCAGAGCCGGGGTGCTCAGACTCACATCATCTCCCATACAAGGAACAACAAAAGAGATTTTTCTTCCCAATATAGAGCCAGTTGAGATACACTTTGTAAATTTTTGCTGGAGTTAGGCTAATGTCATTCGCAGATGAAAAAGCACGACAGTGGGAAGGAACCTTGTGGGCTCCTTCTTTATCTCCTTCTTAAACTAGATTTGCGTCTTCCTGGTGAAATGATCGTTTTTGTAAAACAAATGTTCCTGGAGTCCAACTGCTGACTCCACATGGCTTCAGCAAGTGCCCAGGGCATGATGCAGCTGTTGCTTCTCAGAACAGAGAAAGCAATTGGCTCTGCAGGGTTGACTTTCCACTAGATGTTTTTGTTTTCCAGGCACGTTAAAATGTTTTGCTTGGGCTGTCAAGAGTGGCTTGGACACCCTCCCCAGCCTCCAAAATATGAGGTATCAACTCACCTGTCTCTGTCTCTCTCCTAAAAGAAACATTTCAAAGAGGGGTTTGTAAGGTGGTCCACCAGGGAAGGACAACGCAGGGGCTTCCTCCCCTACAGCCTGAATCACCTCGTTCTCCGTGGGCGATACCAAGCCCCTGTTGCCGCGAACACCTTCCTTCCTGCTGCTGTGGGCTGTATCTGCTCTGTCACATCCAGCAGCTCACAGTTGTCTTTAAAGATGTTGCAAGAAAACCAAAAGTCTCCAAATTATGTCACTACTTGAGTCAACATTATTAAACAATTTCACAACCTGTCTCAGTCATGGTGGCAGCTTTCATAAGGATTTATTATCCAGAGACAGAAAAAAGGAGGGGGCTGAGAGCGCACAGAGGTTTGAAAGTCATTGTACCGAGAGTTTAATTATTGTATTTTTCACTGAAGTTGAAAGTCTTGAGGAAAATCTAGGCAATTTCATATTACCTCATTTGATCAAAGAAGTTGTACAATTGTTCAGAATGTGTAATGGCCATTCAGCACAGCTGAGCTGAAAAAAAGCTTTTTGACTTCACATCCTTAATACCTGGCAATATTTAGTAGCCTCATTGGGTTAGCCATACTAAACTTAGAAAATGACACCAGCTTTATTCTGAAGACATTCTGATGATTGAGCCAGCTTAAAGTTGCTCAACGTGTATTTCTGTTTACAGGGGGAGTGTTATTTTTTAGTAGTACAGATTTTTCTCATTAGCATTAGGAAAATTCCTCTATACAGCTATGCCAGATATGGGACAATATGTAGCTTCATGGGTGAGATTTTCGAACCACAGGACATAAAAAAATGACACCATATCATGTTTGTTACGTGGAGCGAAACAAGCAGACATCCAGTAGTTGTGTGTCTCATAAACCTACTACAGTAGTTTCTGTAGTAGGTTTGGCTTCTTTATTGAGAAGAGAGACTCTGAATGTGTAACACTATGTATATATATATATATATATATATATATATATATTTTTTTTTTTTAACTGCAGATAACCCTCATGTCCTTTCAGTGCTGATTCCAGAAATAAATGACTTTGTTCTGCTCGGAAGCTTGTGGAACAGCTGAGAAATATTCTGTCTGGGTCAGTCTTAAACTGCCCGGTTACAAAGCAAACCTCTGGGTCTCTTGTTTGGGAGACTTCTTGTTTCCCAGTTTGCAGAAGACATGGTCCGTGTACTACTGGCACAGGGAGAAGCAAGTGCTTGCAAGTGTCAGCCAGCCTGGCAATGGTTGATCTACTCCCTTCTGTGGTGGCAATGTCTACAGCAGCTTGCCAACCCCGATCTGTGCCGTGAACAACCCTGGTGTAACACCTGACAAGGAGGGTTTCTGACCTCTGGGGTGCAAGTGGAATGGGCTAATACCTGATGTGTTCGCTCCAACTGGAGTCAGCTCATGGGAATTGAGATACGTGTTGTCGCTGGGTGAGGCAGGGACGTGTCGGTTCCAGGCACACCTCTCTGCTTTGGAGTGGCCGAGCAGTTTTGAAACATGGCGCAGTTAAGGGATAACTTTAGTGGAGTTCTGAGGCATGTAGGATGGAAGCTGGAAAACAGCATGAAAATAGTGGGCAACATCCTAGAGGTCTGCCTTCATAAAGCCAAGCTGCCCAGAACACTTGATTGCCCAAATGTACCATTCTTCCTGGAACTTTTTTTCTTCCCCACCCCAAGTGTGATGGCTGTAGCATGTCACGGGCTGCCACGGACTGCAGAGACCAACCAGGAGAGGGATCTGACAAAGGCGCTTGCAAACCCTGCCTGTTCTCTACTCCTAAGGGCCACCTTGACAACGACAAAGCAACTGTGAGCAGCTGTAGTTAGAGATGTTTCAGGACTGAGCTCAGGAAAACATTTGATGGTTGCTGATGAGAAGCACCTCATTCAACATACTCAGTTATTTTTGCTTCTCCTTTATCTAGTGCATTTGATTCAGTTAAAGCCACTTAGCCTAAGTCAGGCTAGCTCAATCCTAGAGATATAACTCAATATAAGCAATTCTTGGTTTTCTTATAATTCACTGGTCACTGCACGGACATTTGTTGCTGAAGAAAGAAGTGAACTCTGTCAACTGAAAGACACAAAAGGTGATGATGAAAACTCAGTGCAGAGCTGCCCAGAGGGGCTCAGAGAAAACTTCAACATCTATACTGAAAGCACACATGACAAGATAGAACAAGCACCAGCTTTCCTAGCATATATGATCTGAGTGTCTCAGTCTGAGTCCAGAAGGAGGTCACACCGGAGAGGCATGGTGTGTCTTCAGTCTCCGTGCCTTATGATGGTAACCAGGCTGCACCATTTGCGTTTCTTATTTTCCCTCTGGTAGAAATTTTTCACTGAGTGTTTTGACAATTTTCAAATAATGTCGTGGGGAGTGTGACAACATGAAATGAGACCAGAGCACAATGATGCAGTAAATAGTTACATTATTAGAAAGGCAGATGCTGGCATTGAAGCAGGTTGTTGGCCTAAAAAAATAGATTAAGAGGGAGAAAATAGACAAAAATCTGTGAGGTATCAGAAACGCTTGATAGCATAATAACATTCATATGCAAGCAAAGGTTTTCTGTGGCAATGTGAATCAGCTCTCATGCTAATATGACCAGTAAATAAACCATGGTAAGATTCTAGAATTGATATTACTACTCATCAAATACAACTCCAGGCCAGTGAATCGTGTCTGGGATTGTATTTTGGACCCAAGCCCTGGCACTGAATCCCAGTGCGCAAGACAAAGTCCTGCAGCAGCACGCAAGTCACACCCAGGCTTCTACAGACAGCCTAAATTCAGCACAACCTGGTGCTTTTTATTTCCTATTGGCTTATTCTCGTCACTCGTGAGGGTCTTCAGAGATAAGACCCAGGTGAACACAGGGATACTGGTGAAATTTACAACATTTGATTGCACTGTGGTAACTAAACTGAAGTCAACAAGGAGTCATTTGCAGCAAGGCTCCTGCGGACTGGTCCCCAACTTAGACAGTGGAGACCAACAGAGTCTCCACACCTTGCTGCTCCACACCCACCTTCAGAAAATGCAGGAGTACTGTTATAAGCCTTGGTAAAGCCGCAGTAAGCAAGAGCCACTTCTTCTCTAGCATGATGCCATAAGGAAGAGCAGTCAAAGAGCAATTCAACAAGTCAGGAATGCTTTAGCTTAAACACAGTGCAGTGCAGGTCTCCACAACACTCTACATTATGCCTCTGTCTCCACAGGAATGCAAAACTGAGAGAAATTCTCATAAGTTGCATCTTGTGCAAGGCAGGGCAGATTCAACCATAAGCATAGGCATCCCAAACAGGTACTCCCAAGACAATGTTAATCTCTTGAAAGGTGTGAAAGTGATGACCTGGCCCTACACACATCCACTCCAGCCAGTACAGCTCTGCTAGAGCATAAATGGGATGCAAATGGCCTTTGCCAGTCAAGCTACTACCCTGGGAGCCTCTCAAGAAACTTGCGTTGAGGCAAACAGGATGCCTTTGGGATTATCTGCTGCTGCACGGACCCTGATACAAGGCAGGACCTATTAAAACTGCTCTGAGTATGTAGAATGATGAAGCCTTTTGTCTCTAAATGATTTGCTGATGTCAAGTGACAATTCATTTGATTTTTTTTTTCTGCCAGTTTGGAAATAAGAAGACCTAGATGTGACCTAGATGTCTCAAAGTCATTTCATGGAAGTTCACCAATGGGGTGGCACACAGGATGATAGCAGAAGGTGAGGGCAAAAGGCACAGCCACAAATGGTGCACTAAAACCTTTTTCACTTTGTGTGATTCACACAGGTAACCAGGAGAGTATGTGACGTGTCAAAATCCTAGAGACATCGGTGAAAGCAGGAGCAGGCAGGTAGGTGCTCATTCATGTAGAGGATCCAAAACTGCTTTACTTATAAATTCATTCTGAAGCTAGAGGTAAAATATAAGGATTAAGATGAGATTTAAAGCCGATATGGGACTTTGTGGCTTGGTAGAAAGAGCACTTCTAGAATGACTAGGCAACTACTGTCAAAGGTGGCCAGGATCAGAGCACTGCAACTAATGGAGAGAAGAGATTTGTGTATTGGCAGAGGCTTCGGACAGAACAAGTTCAACGAACATTATTTGATGAAGAGAATTCTGAACTAGTTGTGGAGTTTGATAAGAAACTGGTGAAAGTAACAAGAGGATTAAAATTGATGGAACTTGGCAGCCTACATTACTTTTAAGAGGAGATTTAGGTACTGAGACACTTAGATGCTTTAAAAAAAATACCTGCAACACTGGATGCTTTCATTTAGCAAGTAATGGCATAACCAGCTGCTGTCAAGAGTTGTAACATAAAGAAGGATGTGTGTGGAAGGCATCAACAAGTAACAGACTGGCTTTATATTTGGGGTGTGATTGACTATAACATCCACGAATGAAATCTACAGATTTATACCCTACTGGAGAGGCTAAGAGAGGAGGGGATAATGAACGAAGGACAATTAGAGCAATTTATTGTAGATGGGACAAGAATCATCTCCAACAGAAATGAGAAAGGTCTGATTAAAGTGAGGTTACAAACCACGTGATAAATGGGTTAGAGGCAGTAGCTTCTTATATGAAGAAAAGTCAGAGCAATTAGCTAATAACAGAGGATTCCAACATCCTTTAAAAAGCATCTCCATTGTAGCTGTCTTTAACTAGGTGTGGTCCCTCAGAGCCCAGCAGGATTCTTCACTCCTGAGGGGATCTATCTGGTCACAGTTCAGGCAAACCTGAGCTTAAAATTGCAAAGAAGTTAAAGCAGATAGGCTGAAGTGAGAGTAATTTAAAATACAGTGGAATTGTCTTCAAGTATTTCTTATAATAACTAAAATTTCAATAATAAAGCATGAATCATTTGTTTGCTATTGAGACCTGAAGATAAGAGCACAAGCTGACAATGAATACAGTTGTGGGTGTTAATTATTGCTTATAATAGACACAAAGAGTAGAGCCACCAGCTGTACCAAGTGTAATTCTTTATTTAGTAATTTAATATTCTTCCCTGCTCATCTCAATGCATTTTTATATGTCTGACCTTCTGCAGACTTCTCATTCTGTTCTCTAGTTGAAAGAGCAAAGCTGGTTAATTTCTGGTGACATTTTGTGGCTATGTAGCTGCTGAAATACCTTTTTACATTCAGTTTTGTTTATAAATCTGAGTTCAGTGGATATCTGCCTAGCAACACAAACTTGTAAGCCCAGTGACATCACTGAAATGAGAGCCCACTCCCTCCCAGGGATTCCCTGAGCATGTCCTGGCCTCAGGAGTCCAGGGGACACCAAAAATCACTGTGTAATGGCCGTGGCCACGGCAAAGAGTACATAGACCATGCTATACCCCCTTCAAATAGCATGTCTGCTGCTTACCCAGTGTATCATTGACTTATATTGACTGTGACTGTGGCACAACCAAATCCTCTGGCTACAATGACACAGGGAGTCCTCATGTTACAGTCAAATCAAGTCTTGCCTGCGCTGTGATATAAGGCAGGAAGCTCAACATCGCAGCCTTCCAGTACATAGGAATTTCATTATAAAGTAATGTTTGTGCCTTGAAACGAGTGATGGTGCTTCTTCTTAGTTGTTAGATATCAAAAATATGGGAGTGTGCTCATAGTCATTCTGAAATGCTCTTTAAAATGTTAGCAAAAAAATAAACCTTAAAATCTTGTAAAGGAGCCACAGGGAATCATAGCTGCCACTTAAGTTATATTAAACGGCAATAAATTGAAACCAGTAAAAAAGAAATGTGTCCTTACAGGGTGCATCGTCAGCTTATGAAATTCACTGTAGCGGGAGGTCAATGAGAGAAAGTCTGTAGTTTGTTTTTTTCCAAAGTACTTTTTGGATCACTACCATGATGCTTCCAGTGCCGCAAGAAAAGGCTAATCAAACTTCATACTCCAAGGCACAAACTGTGTATGAGGGTCAGGAGAGAACGTCACCCTCATAGACAGTGTATTAAGCATATTCTGCATTTTCCCTCTCGACCTTCGAAGGAGGCTAAGGATCTCTGCAGAACAGTTGTGTAACCTCCAATGGCAAATCCTGCACAAATGATCCTGGATTCCTTCCTCCCAGAGTGTGATTCTCCTCTGGCAGATTTCAAAGCTGATAAAAGCATAATTTTAGCTCTGAAAAAAAATGTTTTTAACCGTAAGCATTGATGAGCAAGGCAACATAAAAGTGAAGCAGAGCCTCAAAGATGGTCTCAGGAGAAGCTGACGCAGACACAATTTATTGGCAAATAAGAGAGGAGACATCCCACCCATACCATTGTACAACAACCTAGGTGAAAGGCAAAGATGGGATGATCTGTGCACAAGCCCTGGCTGTGAGGAGCATGAAAAGAGAGACACCCTCTTGCCGTTTTTTCCCTGCGGAGTAGAAGTAAATCTCACAGAGGGCCTTATGTAGCTATTAATGCAGCCCCTTGAGCACTACTCAAATGAAAGGATGACAGTTAATCAAAGACAGTCCTCTACCACATCCTGGGCACGACCAGCCCCTCTGTCTCTTGCTGCTATTCTTGCTATTCTCATCATGACAAGGTGAAAAATTAAAACCATGCTATCCCTTCTCCCCTCCTCCGCCACCACCACCTCTGTTCTTCTTTCACAGTTTCATCACTGATACGGGTGATGATCAGTCTGTGATTTTTAAAAGAAGGAGCCTGTCCGTCTTACGTCTTTTGGAGCAAATTCTGCTTCTCTGAGTTAAGCCGTGGCTATCGGCTGTCTTGCCCAGAGATTTTGGGGTACACTGTATGTGTTCATAAGCTCAAAGTGGCTCTCAGGCCCCAGATCTCACCTATGGGTGGATGTGCTGTTGTGGCATAAGCTGCAGTGAGACATTTGAATGCGGTCTGTGTGTGGACATAATTTATTTTAGAAAAGAGAGTTTATGGAACAGGGGAAAGCTCTCTGGAAGAACAATTTTGAGCACAAATAGAGCAAATCTTCACACATGCATCTTGTGAACTCATAGCCACGTCAGCATGGCCTTTAAAGGCTGAAAGATCAGGGCCTTTGCTTCTTTGTCCCTTCTGTCCAAGCTGTAACTCTGTTAGGGCTATCAAACAGTTTGTATAGATCTGTGACATTACAGGGTGCTAATTTCTGAGGACTTCACTTCCTTTTCCTTTTGCAGTGCTTAGATTTTTTTCCTATGTTTAGAGCACACATGAGGGAAAAACTGAAATTCCTTTGTTCTCCCTTCCACCTTTGTGCTGAAAGGCTAAATAGGCCATGCTTCCCAGATCAACTGCTTTGAGCTACACCCTAATGGTAGGCAGGAGGTGGTTGCCTCTGTGTCAGGCCTTGCTTTAAAAAAGTAAAATTTAAAAAAAAAAAAAAAAGAATCTTAATTCCAGCATTGGAAATGAAGAGGAGTTCTCTATTAGCTCTCATATTAATAATTTAGAAAATACATGCCAAATCACTTGCATTCTCTCAGTTCTCTCTGAACACAGCTGCAAACTGCATTAGGTGTTAGGGTGAACAGATATATTTCAGATGAGATATTTGTACTGAATTATTAGGGTAGTCTGTATTACAAAATTACTAATAAACATTGCTTCTGGCTCAATTTAGCCTGAACTCAGTGAACCTAGCCAGTGGTGAGAAATCAAAAACTCTGAAATACCCGATGAATGAATCTAACTAATCAAGAAGCCCTGCAGGAAGTAGATGCCAGGATTAATGAGCCAGTGGTTTCACCATGCCATGCTGTTATTTCTTCACATAAATGCCCTCAGATGAGATTACCTTTGTCATGAAAAGGAGAAAAGGAGGTTACATACTTTCAACTGACAGGTTAACTGCCATACCTCCATTACTGCAAGATACATTTTCATGTGCAGAGATTTTTATTCTGAAAAATGAAAATTTAAAGACCACAACACAAATTAAACTACATTTTCATTTCTAGGAGCAGGGATCATTGCTGCTAGTACAATAATATAATCTATGCTGCAATGTTATCTGATCTCTTGCCTTGCACAAACTTTCTTTCAATGTTGGTAATTGCTCAGTGAATGCAATCTCCAACAGCAGGTAAGAGCAGATTCTGTCTTCCAGGGGGATTTGAGGGGAAGAAGGCAGGAGAGGGAGAGTGTCAAAGCATTTCAGCAAGAGAGCAAGTGAAAGGTCCAGTGACATTACCATTATGTATATTCCTTAGACATTATGGGTGATGTTGTGTTTAGAGAGAAGTAAACCTACATAGATAGGTGCTGGTGTGGAAATGAATCCATATACACAAATGTAAAACTAAGCCTATTTATGTGCTGGGTGGAATTGCTCTAAGCTAAAACGCACCTTAAGGTAGGCAAATAAGCCCAGCCTGTAACAGTCCCAGTGTCTGTTGTTAGCTACTTAGTCAGTAATAGGCTAATTGTTATTCAGCATAAATATTCCCTCTCGATTTATATGGAATTCACTCATTTATTTTGATCACTTCATGTGAATGAAGCAAAGCTGTTCCTGTTGTTAGGTAGAACTAGTCAGTGCTGTTTAATTTTTATCTTTTAACATCAGCACAAGTGAGATTTCATAATAAAATCATTCACACACCACCTGTATCATGTATGAGTGAAACCTGCAGTTCCTTTCCTTTCGTCCATGTTAAATACATAAGAGAATCAGCTTAGATGTTTTATGTTTCAAAGCTTCAGCTGGTGCTAAGGGTACGTTTCAAAAATCTCCAGGACTCAGAACATGAAGATCTATTGCCATGGAAACAAATGTTGTATCAAAGTTGGGTAGGATCAAAAAGCTTTGCTCATAACCAGGATAACATTTGCATTAGAATATGGAGGAAATTATGGATGGTTTAGGAGGAGGAATTCAGCTGAAGGACCTTTGTAAGGCACCTTCCATAGCATTGTAGCGTTCGGTGTCAAGAGTTAGATCTTACAGGTTGCATCTCAATCCCCTGCCCTCAGCCAGAAAGAGCATTTTTCTCTACCATTAAAAAGCACATATTTTTTAAAGATCTTCCATACTACACTTTACAACATTCCTACATCATAAAGCTGTCTTGCTTATAGCAATATAAAGCAGCTGTAAAAATTACATGCTTGTAAACAACCTTCCGTACCCTTTGAAGAAGAAGAGTGAGATCTGCACACAGGTGGAGACCTACTTTTCCTTTTCCTACTTCTCCTCCCCACAGCACGGGGAAGGGACCATTATGAGATCGGGAGGACCAAGGTATATCCCAGTCAGACCACCGCCCTTCTTGGTCCACACAGGGGCATCCGTGGGGTAGGGGGGCTGAGGGCACACTGACCAGCCCTGTTCCATATGCACCCTGTGCACCCAGAACTTCGAGGGCTGATCTAAACTGGTGACAAATTTCCAATTTGGAACCAAGCCTGGGTGCAGATGAGCTACTGCTTGGCCCAGGAATGGGCTGGGTAGTAGAAGAAAGGCTGGAAGAATGGACAAGGTGCAATGCCAGGGGTTACTCATAGTAGAGATTATGGTATGGGACCTGTCTTGCCTGGCCTGGGCTACCTCAGGACGGGTGTCCTGAGCTGTTTTGGCAACCAGGCCAACAGGCTCCTGCAGAAGGGCACAGGGCTGCTTTCTCAGGTGACCCCCAGTAGACTCACTCTAGGCCTGGATCACCAATAATTTATTCTCCTTTTATTTCTCTTTTAAATTAAATACGCATATGTAATATGCACTTTGGAGCTGGCAAGGACCCTTCTGCGGGTGCGTATGGAGCTGGGCACTCTCAGGTGTGTAATTAAGAGGTGTGTAATTGATGTACAAGCAGAAGAGATCTCAGTGCATTGCATTAAAAAAAAAAAAAAAAAAGAAGTGGGGAGGAGGTGGGAATAAACCCAAAAATGTGCTGTAAGATGCTTGCCAAAGTCCTGCACTTTTTATTTCAGCCTTTTCACAGTTCGCACGGGAGTAAAGCGAACGTTTTCTCTTCCATGGAATTTGCCCTGCCCGCAGCCTCGTTTCAACGCCGGCAAACAGGTCTGCGGCGAACCCCCGCTGCCCCTGCTCCTGCCCCTGCTCCTGCCCCTGCTCCTGCTCCTGCGGCAAGCGCAGCCCACGGCCCCGCGGCGCTCGCTGCCGGCCCGGACCTGGGGCAGGTGCAGGTGCCCCAGCCTCCCGCCTTGTCCCGGCCTCCTGCCCTCTCTCCCCCGCGCCCTTCACCGCTGCCCTGCTTCGTCGCCGAAGTTAAAGAACAATCACACAGAAAGATTAACAAAAGTTTATTTATCATGAAGTATTAAAATTGTGATAAATGAAAAGCTTCAATGCAAAGTTCAAGCAAGCAAACTATCCCCAAACTTGAGACAAAGGACTCTGTGGATCCCGAGGAAGAGAGTCCTGTCTTTTTTTTTTTTTTTGCCTGCAGTTAAAGACACTTCTCATATCTCACACGCCACATCAAAATTCATAATTATTCATATAACATACTGAAAATGATTTTATTTATCCATTCACATTAACTTGATATAAACGTGTCCGGAAAAGTTAATTAATATGTTTTATATTAGCTCAAACATTCATTAAGAAACCCAAAATGCAATAAATAAGCACAGACAATAAGTTAAAACATATCACGAATCGACCAGTATGTAACAAGAATGCTTTATCTACACAAAACATCCTATTTCACATCGTTTGTTCATTCCTCCAGCGGCCCTGCCCTGCGGCGGGGTGACCGGCACATGCAGGCGGGCGGGCCGGGGGCCGGGCCGGGCCGGGCGGGGGCTGCGGCGGCGCCTCCGCCTGAGGCAGCGGAAGATGCAGGAGGGACAATAGCAGCAGGAACGTAAGTAAATGCGTAAATAAAGGTGGGGCGGATCGGTAACTCAACCGACGCGAAATCGAAGATCCGAAAAAGGGAAGTGCTCTTACTTTGTTTGGTTTTGTCCTTCTTTCCCTCTTGCGTTTTACCTTTACAAAAAGAAACTCCCCACCCCGCCCCATCTCTCTCGCTTATCAAATGGATTTGATTCTCTCTGGAGTTACCGCTCCGCCAACCCGCCCGGCCGCCTCCCGACGGCACCCCCGTACCGGAGGGGGCCAGCGGCAGATCGCTGCTCTTAGATAAACCATAAAAATTAAGAAAGCAAAACAAAAACGCACTTCTTTGCAAAGCCGGTCGGGCGGCCGGCGGGAGTGCCGGGTCGTGCCGAGGGAGGGGAGAAAGAAGGGAAAGAGGGTCGGGCTCGGGGAGGCCCCGAGTCCTCCCGCCGCCGGGGAGAGGGGGCCGCCAGGCAAGCCGGGCCAAGGGAGGCGGAGGGGATGAGCGGGGGATGCACAGGGGAGGAGGCGGGGGGGTGTTTCTCAGCCCACAAACCAGTCAGTTGGCGTCTGATTTCAGATCCTGAGTCG